>BLSH010036609.1:1674291-1691265 GCA_018402905.1 Glandirana rugosa
CCCCCCCCCCCCCTCAACACATTTGAGGAGTTTTGGGGACTACGTCCTTTTTTTTTTTCTGACAGTTACCTACTCTCATTTCCTCAATTCCTGCCTAGACAAGAGTGACATCCACTTGGGATTTCCCCGTCTGCAGCCCCCCTGGAATGCACGTCCCAGGAGGCTGCAGGTTCAGTTCCACAGGGCTACTATGCCTTGTGCATGTGCAGTGGGGAGCCGGCTGTGACACATTAGAAAGTCATAGCTGGCTTATTCAAGATGGAGGTGCTGGAAAGCAGAAGCCCAGCGAAGAATTAAGGACAGCACTGGACTCTGTGGGCTGGTATTTGTCAGAAGTGTTATTTTTATTCTTTAAACAACAGTGAAAACTATCTCTACGACTATGCCTTGATTGGGTGAAACGTGTCAATAGGGTCGGTCCTAGGGCAGGGACTGTCACTGCCATGTTTGTGGACAGTTTGTCCAATAAACTTAGATGCTTGTGATCGATTTAGTGAGCAGTAGCTCTTCTTTCTTCTCCTGGTTAGAGGTCATAGACGGCTCAGATTGCTCGCTGCACTGGGGTTAGAGTGGTGCCGGTGGGGCAGCTGCTTGTAGCGCCAAGTTATTTCAGTCTTCTTGAGTGAATAAATATGCTGCACTTTGGCCACTGGATGGTCGCATGGAGCCCCTGCTGTAGTCACTCTTACGTGTATGCTTCCAAGGAGGAATACGTGCCCTATATTTCTCCTTGTGTAGCACCCCCATAGTAATAGGTACTTTTTGGAGTAGATCTTTGCTAGGAGAGGCAAATTTAGTCAGGCCTGAATGTTTTGATATGGGCGGGGGAGCAGCCCAGGGAGGCTGGAGATTGCAGGAAGGAACACCCATGGATGCTCCTCCCTATTTGAGTTGGAAAGCTCTTGAAAAGGGGATGGATGAGGAGGTGTCACTTTCTGATATATGACAAGGCACCCTTGACCTATCCACAGTTTTGATTGGCAGGGGGCAGGCCTCCTTAAATACAGTGATCTGCCAGCAGGGGGGAGGAGAGTGTTGGGTAGAAGTGTGGAGCATGTAGCAGAGTTGCTGTGGAGGCCTCTAAACGGGAGGGAGCCCCCAGTCTGGGGGGGGGGGGGGGGGGGACCTTGAGGCCTTGAGACTCGGGTGCAGCCAGGATTGGAGTTGATTCCTGCAGCAGCACAAGGGAGGAGGAGAACAGCAGAGGTGCTACTGATGACACTTGAAAGTATCCACTGAAGTCGGTGAGTGACAAAAGCTGGGAGCTGGAGCATAAGGCTGGAGCAGGCTGAGAGAGGAATAGTGGACAGTCCGTGGAGATCTCAGGAGCCAGCCAGGGGATGGAGTGTTACTGAGAAGAAAGCAGACCAGTGCGGTCTGGAAGAGGGATGGACTGGGAGCTGTAGTCCATCAAAGGCCTGGCAAGCACCAACGCACTAAGCTACACTTGAGGAGTTCTTGACCCTGGCCTGTAATGGGTGGTCCGGAGGTCCTGCTGACTGAAGTGCAGGCCTCACCATGTGCTAGCTGTGGCGAAGGAAGAAAAGTCGTGTAGGCCTGACAAATTTCCTTTCGGGCCAGGAAACTAAGTAAAGTGCTAAAGAGAAGGGAGAAGAGTAATGGTCAGCAAGTGAAGTGCTGGAGGAAGTAGAGCGTGTATATACAGTTGAGTATATAGAGGGTCCGTAAACCAATTCTTTGGGACATCCCACAGTCACCCCTTTTTCCCCATGCAAGTTAATCCCCTAAATAAAATTAAAAACAAGTACCGGCCTGTTCCGTGACTCCGGATGTGTGAGATATGGTGGGATTGAGGGCAGCCAAAAGGTGAACCACAACTACCAGCCACCCCTGAGGGGGCACATGGTTACACTTGGAAGCATACACATAAGGGAGGTTACAGCGGGCCCCATGGGATCGTCCAGTGACCACAATGCAGCAACAGGCACTGGCAGAATTCTCACATTGGCAAAATAATCTTAAGGCACTCATACAAACTCACTAGCGCTAGGCATGATGGGACATGTACTCCAGATAAATGTAATCTGATGAATGGCATTGACGTTATGAATGCATGCTCCCATATGTGGGTGTATAATGTAAAAAAAATACATTTATATAACTGTAGAAGGAATTTAACTACTTTCAGCTGTAAACTTGTAAAAGGCAGACTTGGTCTTCTTTAACTCCAAAAGCATCCCACTTCCTGGAAAAGACTGTTTCATGGAGTAACAGACTGCAGTGCAACAAACTATATAAAACTCATAAAATAGGTAAACTGACCTCCTACCACCAGCTCAGTGGCACGCTACGATTTCTGTTGCCTAGATCTGCTCCTTAGATTTGACAAACATTACCACGACTTTCAAAATATGTTCTGTACTCACGTCTCCATGTCATGGCCTGATGACATAGCACTTGGCCTATAAGCCAGGCACCAGAATGGACAGACTTCGAGTCGTCCCGTCCAGTCAGTTGCACAATCACAACCACTTTTGCCAGCGCTGCTTTCATGATCAACAGCTTATTTTAATGAAAGCACGCAAGGATAATAGAGATTGCACAATTTCATGTAACTGGAAAACTTGGGAGAAGAGTCAACATTGCCGTTCTGTAGACATAACAAAAACATGTCGAGACTTTTTTCACCACCGCTCATCTATATCCGTATTTTTTTTCCTCCTGCTTGGTTTTTAAATTTGCTGCTGAAGAAGTCACAGATCTCATAGAAGAAAAGGGACAGTGATGTTTATGCTTAAACGTTTAGAAAGTACTGTTCCCACGCTGCTACCATCTTGGTTTCTAGAAAGCAGTCTGTAGCCGTTTTAGCTATAATGGGCCACAACAAGATGGCTGCTGATAATGCAGAACAAGC
Organism: Glandirana rugosa; assembly: GCA_018402905.1. Lineage (NCBI taxonomy): Eukaryota > Metazoa > Chordata > Amphibia > Anura > Ranidae > Glandirana > Glandirana rugosa. The sequence goes on from BLSH010036609.1 coordinate 1,677,167, forward strand.
CAAACATTTAAAAACTTTATATATCATTTTATAAAAATAGATACATTTGTGAAAGTGAGGAAAATCTCAATAGAACAAAACAGAGGGAAAATCTTCCTGTGGGAACCAGGGTTGCCAACCTACCAGAAATGCAAGCAAGAGGTGTGCCACTCCAGGTGAGATAATGAAGTGAATTGGACTCCAAACAAGGGTGCTATCCTCGGTCCGCTTGCCATGGAGTGCAGATGTATGAAAGGAACGGCTGCACACCAAGACAATGTGAGTGCATTTTATTGTAAACGTCATAAAAGTGGAACATCACTCACCACAGGACAGTAGCAAGATCAGAGGTTGATGCTTTCACACACTTACATTGTGCTTACTCATAACCAAATATGGCCGAGCTGCGATGACGTCACTCTTGCGGCGCAGACCTTTGTGCACGGCACGGGTATGCATGTGCCGGTAATGTCACCGGCTGCCAGACAAGTTACAGTTTTATTATAATCTTACCTGTAGGTAAAAAATCTAATTTGGAAGTTTATTAACACTTTAAAGAAAAGATGACCTTTCATCTCATGTCTCAAGCTAAAGAGTCAGACACAACATACATAAGGAGGCACTACCTGCACAGGGTTTGCATGTTATTCCTGAGCCTTCAGGGGTTTCTTCCTGTGTACTCTGGTTTCCTCCCACACTCCAAAGACATGCTGGTAGGTTAACTGGCTCTTATCTAAACTGGTCCTAGTATGTGTATGTATAAATGTGAGCTAGGGACCTTAGATTGTAAGCTCCTTGAAGACAGGGATTGATGTGAATGTAAAATATATATATATATATATATATATATATATATATATATATATACATACACAGTATCTCACAAAAGTGAGTACACCCCTCACATTTTTGTAAATATTTCAATACAACTTTTCATGTGACAACACTCAAGAAATGACACTTTGCTACAATGTAAAGCAGTGAGTGGACAGCTTGTATAACAGTGTAAATTTGCTGTCCCCTCAAAATAACTCAACACACAGCCATTAATGTCTAAACCACTGGCAACAAAAGTGAGTACACCCCTGAGTGAAAATGTCCAAATTGTGCCCAAAGTGTCAATATTTTGTGCGGCCACCATTATTGTTCAGCACTGCCTTAATCCTCTTGGGCATGGAGTTCACCAGAGCTTCACAGGTTGTCACTGGAGTCCTCTTCTACTCCTCCATGCTGACATCACGGAGCTGGTGGATGTTAGAGACCTTGCACTCCGCCACCTTCCATTTGAGGATTCCCCACAGATTCTCAATAGGCTTTAGGTCTGGAGACATGCTTGGCCAGTCCATCACCTTTACCCTCAGCATCTTTATCAAGGCAGTGGTCAGCTTGGAGGTGTGTTTGGGGTCGTTATGTTGGAATACTGCTCTGCGGCCCAGTCTCTGAAGGGAGGGGATCATGCTCTGCTTCAGTATGTCACAGTACATGTTGGCATTCATGTTTCCCTCAATGAACTGTAGCTCCCCAGTGCCGGCAGCACTCATGCAGCCCCAGACCATGACACTCCCACCACCATGCTTGACTGTAGGCAAGACACACTTGTCTTTGTACTCCTCACCTGGTTGCCACCACACACGCTTGACACCATCTCACCCAAATAAGTTTATTTCGGTCTCATCAGACCACAGGACATGGTTCCAGTAATCCATGTCCTTAGTCTGCTTGTCTTCAGCAAACTGTTTGCAGGCTTTCTTGTGCATCATCTTTAGAAGAGGCTTCATTCTGGGACAACAGCCATGTAGACCAATTTTTTGCAGTGCACGGCGTACGGTCTGAGCACTGACAGGCAGACTCCTCACCTCTTCAACCTCTGCAGCAATGCTGGCAGCACTCGTACGTCTATTTCCCAAAGACAACCTCTGGATATGATGCTGAGCACGTGCACCAAACTTCTTTGGTCGGCCATGGCGAGGCCTGTTCTGTTATACAAGCGGTTCATTCACTACTTTACATTGTAGCAAAGTGTCATTTCTTCAGTGTTGTCACATGAGAAGATAGAATAAAAAATATAATAAAATATTTACAAAAATGTGAGGGGTGTACTCACCTTTTGTGAGATACTGACTATATACACGCACAATATTACCAAAAATATTGGGACGTCTGCCTTTACACGCACATGAACTCTAATGGCATCCGAGTCTTAGTCCGTAGGGTTCAATATTGAGTTGGCCAACCCTTTGCGGCTAAAAAGCTTCAACTCTTCTGGGAAGGCTGTCCACAAGGTTTAGGAGTGTGTCTATGGGAACATTTGACCATTCTTTCAGAAGCGCATTTGGGAGGTCGGGCACTGATGTTGGAGAGAAGGCCTGGCTCGCATTCTCCACGCTAATTCATCCCAAAGTTGTTCTATCAGGTTGAGGTCAGGACTCTGTGCAGGCCAGTCAAGTTCCTTCACCCCAAATTCACTCACCCATGTCTTTATGGACCTTGCTTTGTGCACTGGTATAAATCATTTGGTGGAGGGGGGATTATGGTGTGGGGTTGTTTTTCAGGAGTTGGGCTTGGCCCCTTAGTTCCAGTGAAGAGAACTCTTAAGGCGTCAGCATACCAAGACATTCTGGACAATTTCAAGCTCCCAACTTTGTGGGAACAGTTTGGAGATGGCCCCTTCCTGTTCCAACATGACTGCACACCAGTGCATAAAGCAAGGTCTATAAAGACATGGATGAGCAAGTTTGGGGTGAAGGAACTTGACTGATCTGCACAGAGTCCTGACCTCAACCCGATAGAACACCTTTAGGATGAATTAGAGCGGAGACTGCTAGCCAGGCCCAACATCAGTGCCTGACCTTACAAATGCGCTTCTGGCAGAATGGTCAAACATTCCCATAGACACACTCCTAAACCTTATGGACAGCCATGCCAGAAGAGTTGAAGCTGTTATAGCTGCAAAGGGTGGGCCAACTCCATACTGAACCCCACGGACTAAGACTGGGATGCCATTAAAATTCATGTGCGTGTAAAGGCAGACATCCCAATACTTTTGGTAATATAGTGTATATATAGCGCTGGGAAAATTGTTGGCGCTATATAAGAACCAGTAATAATAAAAAAAAAAATAAAAATTAAAAGGATATATAGAGTATTGCCTAATGCCCAGCAGTAAACGGTTCTCATTAAACAGCAAAGCGAAAGTCATTTAAAGGACCCTTTGAAAACTCCTTGTCATGCAGCATTCCAAGACAGTGACAGCTAAAACGCCACTTCCACTAGCTACATTATCATAATATATGTACAGCCAGGCTGTAACTACATAGGAAAGAATGTGCCAAATTTATAACATGTTTGTATCTTCCAAGGCTGCCTTGCGCTCTCTTGCAGATACAAAATGAATCCTTTTTCCGTTGTGTAAATGCCATCCTTTACAGCTGCGTTTTAGCAGCATTTAAGCAGCTTCCAGCAGACGCGGTCATAAATAAAGAGAAAAAAAAGGCCAATTTCCAGAGCTTAGTAAAATGACGCTGTTTGATGTTTTAAATTGTGAGGCGGATGACCTTAAACAGAGGGATGGAAACCTAGGTTCCCATGTGCCAAGATCCAGCGGCACACGTGGTCCTGTCTCAGTGGGCGCTCAGTTCCCAGGAAAGGAAAACTTCTGCTGTGCCAGTTGAAATACTGAAAAAAAAAAAAGACGTTTGGAAAATTCCCCTTTTCAACACTGGATTTTGTTGGTAAACCAATTAGTGCTAGCAAAGGAAAAGCTGTTCCAGTAAAAGTGACAATTGTCTGTAGAAGCAGTTCAACGGTTGGCTTTGTTCCGCATCCTGAAAAGCGAACAGGGATGCCCTGGTGGCGCCACTGGCATCACCGCGAAGCAGCGTGAATTACTAAACTGGTGCGCTATGTGGCTGTGTAGTCATGAGTCCTTATGATAAATGGAAGAAATTAAAATAATGACTGCTTTTACGTACGGCTGGACTCCACTTCCGAGAGATTTACGACCGATAACTGGAGAGGACTTGAAAAGTGATACAGACTAAAGAAAGTTTGATTTAAGCATGGCATACTTTTAACTGCAAATGCAGCTTTGCCCTTTCTTAACCTCTCTTAAACTTTGCCCCCTAGCGTTGGAGGTCATCCGAAAAATCAGGAAATAATTACATTTTTGCATTATCTATGTGCATTTTGTCAATGGTTTAAGCCTTAGTCAGGATCACATCTTGGTCTTTATAATTCAGAAGTTTAAGCAGACCCCCTCCTTATTAGGTTCCGCTGGAGGTCCAGCTGGAACTCTGTGGGCACCTTCAACAGCAATCATGGGCGAAAAAGAGTCTTTGCCAAAGGCATTTATCAGCCAGTTTTCAATAAAAGCAACCAGGTGTTTACCTTTTGCCCATGGTAAGCAAGTCCTTTGCTGGTGCCTTCGCAAAATTTCTTGGCTGTCTCTTTATTGCTCTTTAGCTAATGTCTGGTGGGAGTCGGTCATCTTCGACCATGGGGTTTGGTGTATTGTGGGCTTCCTTACTCTTCTTAGACATTACTGTAAGCTCCAAAAGGCGGACAGGAGCTAGCTGTGTGTTGGGGCAAGTAGAATTTCCGAAATTTTCAAATTTCCGAAAAAACAAAAAAAGAATGAAACTAAAACGATCAAATTTTTCGACAGCGCACATGTCTAGTAAAAAGGCTGTTCGATTCCGTCTTCTCTGATCCTCCCCTTCTGCTGTCCCCTAACCACCTCCTGATAAGACAGAGTCTTTGGAGTCACTCTGCACATGCTCAGTTTGGTGTGTATTGCTAGTTTTCTTTTTTTTCTTGGGAGAGTGCATGTGACCAGCACAGGGCCAATCAGCACCGTCGGGTTAGGGGTCCTGCAGCCTCATAGGACAGTCAGAGGGGAATGAAAACTCCTCCTACAAGCTTTAACCAGACACAAATAGAAGTCACAAGACTGCTATATACTGCTGCTGAGAAAAGGTATTTAGTAGTTTATATTTACTAAAATAATTGCATTTCCAGGTTCTGTGTACTTTGGGAAACCAGATATAGTGACTGCAGGCTGCTGGGTTAAGTAACACTTTAAGATCTAAAATTAGAAACCCACAAACTATTGTAAAAATAACTTGATATAAACATGGAATCTGTCATATAAAACACTATTTTACTATAAAATTATCTGTTCTACTATAAAAAAAAGATCCACGGATATCTCTATATAATTTAGTGTGATATACCCAAACAATTTATACCAAACTGAACAAATCATAAATTGTTTGGGTATATCACAGTTGATTATATACATATACACACACACACACACACACACACACACACACAGCATATGTTGACTATACAGCTATATAAAGTATGTATTGTATCAGTATATTAATAAAATATATTTTTATCACATTTAATTTACCAGATGAGATATCTTTTTAAGTTGACAGCATGCTCTTATTACTTTGGTTTATGAATGTGCGTATTGATTTTAACCATTTTTATAGTATAACAGATATAGTCTTATATTACGTATTTATTTTTTGATACGGTTTTTACAATAATGTTTTTAATTTTAGATCATAAGTGCATATTATTTAAAGTAGCACAAAACAAAAAACATAGTATACAGTGCATCTGAAAAGTATTTACAGCACTTCACTTTTTCCACATTTTGTTATTTTACAGCCTTATTCCAAAATGGATTAAAAATCCCATGTACATAACTATTCACAACCTTTGCCATGACACAAAATTGAGCTCAGGTGCATTCTGTTTCCACAGATCATCCTTGAGATGTTTCCACAAATTGATTGAAGTCCACCTGTGGTAAATTCAGTTGATTGGACATGATTTGGAAAGGCACACACCTGTCTATATAAGGTCCCACAGTTAACAGTGCATGTCAGAGCACAAACCAATCCATGAAGACCAAGGAATTGTCTGTAGACCTCCGAGACAGGATTGTATGGAGGCACAGATCTGGGGAAGGGTACGGAAAAAGTTCTGCAGCATTGAAGGTCCCAATGAGCACAGTGGCCTCCATCATTCATAAATGGAAAAAGTTTGGAACCACCAGGACTCTTCCTAGAGCGGGTCGCCCGGCTAAACTGCGCGATCAGGGGAGAAGGGCATTAGTCAGGGAGGTCACTCTGACAGAGCTCCAGCGTTTCTCTGTGCAGAGAGGAGAACCTTCCGGAAGAACAACCATCTCTGCAGCACTCCACCAATCAGTCCTGAATGGTAGAGTGGCCAGACGTAAGGCACTCCTCAGTAAAAGGCACATGACAGCCCAGAAAGCTACCAAACTTCAGCGTTCAGTTCATCCACGGTAGTAGTTAAGGCGATGCTGCTCTCCCTGAGCGGGGAAAGTCCAAATTTCTAAACGCAAACAAAAAGGGAAGGCGCAAACGCCTAGTGCATTACCTTCAACACATGGCACAGTTTCTTGAGAAAGCCAAAAACGTACTCACAAACATACATAGATATAGCGCATGTCATATATCACTCCAGTGACGTGGGCATCAAGGCTCAGTGGTTGGAAAGCTATTAGCTTTCCAACCGCAGAGGCTTGGTGCCCATGTCAATGGAGTGATATAGGACATGCGCTAGATCTATACATGTTTGCCAACCAAGCACCGCTCATCACCTGGCCAATACCATCCCTACAGTGAAGCATGGTGGAGGTAGCATCATGCTGTGGGGATGTTTTTTCAGCGGTAGGAACAGGGAGACTAGTCAGGATCGAGGGAAGGATGAATGAAGCAATGTACAGAGACATCTTTGATGAAAACTTGTTCCAGAGCGCTCTGGACCTCAGACTGGGGCCTTAAAGGTTCATTGGACAATGACCCTAAGCACACAGCCAAGATAACAAAGGAGTGGCTACGGGATAACTCAGTGAATGTCCTTGAGTGGCCCAGCCAGAGCCCAAGACTTGAACATCTCTGGAGAGATCTGAAAATGGCTGTGCACCGCCGCTTACCATCCAACCTGATGAAGCTTGAGAGTTCCTGCAAAGAAGGATGGAAGAAACTGCCGAGCTTGTAGCATCATACTCAAAGACTTGAGGCTGTAATTGGTGGCCAAGGTGCTTCAACAAAGTATTGAGCAAAGCCAGTAAATACTTATGTACATAGGATTTTTTCATTTTTAATAAATTTGCAAAGATTTCAAACAAACTTCTTTCATGTTGTCACTAGAAGAATTTAAGAAAATAATGAATTGAATCCATTTTGGAATAAGGCTGTCTCATAAGAAAATGTAGAAAAAGTAAAGCGCTGTGAATACTTTCTGGATGCACTGTATTACAGCTTACCAATCATTAGATGTGGTGGCTGCATTCGTTTTCCTTTTTTAGGCTTTTTCAACTGGTGATCTGGCCAGTAACACACCTCCTTTATTAGAGTGCCTCCTCTCTGCATGAAGGAGCAACATACATCCATGGACAGCAGCATTGTCAGTCTGGGGGAGAGGGGAGTTTAGATGTAGTAGAAAATTTAAATACACTAACAAGATGAAACTTAAAGTGGTAGTAAACCCTAAAATCTATTTTTACCTACAGGTAAGCCTATAATAAGGCTTACCTGTAGGTAAAAAGAATATCTCCTAAACCTGCATGGTTCAGGAGATATTCGCCCTGCATGCAGCCGCTGACATTAGCGGCGCATGCGCTCTGGCGATCCGGCCGAGGCGGCCGGCATCTCAGAGCTGGCTGCCGGTGCGAAGAGCTCCCGCGCGCATGCGCGGGAGTGACGTCACGCGGCTCCGGCCACTCACAGCGCCGGAGCCGCGTACCCGGAAGACAGAAGAGGACAAAGATGTCAGCGTCCTTAGCGCTGACCGACTCGGGCATCGGGGGCCTCGTTCTAAGGTAAGTATTTCATAATATGTTAGTATGCGATGCATACTAACATATTATGCGATTTTCTTGCAGGCTTTTTTTTTATTTTTATTTCAGTCAGCGGGTTTACTACCGCTTTAATTCCAGCTAAAACTTCAGCATTTACAGCAACATTTTTTTTAAAAAAAAAGCTGATCACTGTAAGCATCCCTGTCAGTGTTAAAATGTTTGTTTCAAGCCTTTAACTGCTAAATCAGCAGGACGGCTAGTTCTGCTGAAAAATAAGAAATTGTTTGTTTTGGGTTTGATATCACTTTAACCACTTGACCACTGGGCACTTAAACCCTCTTAACAACCAGACCAATTTTCAGCTTTCAGTGCTCTCACATTTGTACTGGGCCCGGGCCCTATCAGCTCATTAGGGGTGCCCGGGCAGCTTTGTAGTACATTTCTTTTAAACAAAAAAATAAAGCTCAATAATTACATCCCCCGCCCCTACTGGCTTGGGGAGTGTATAAATATATTTTCCTGGGCCCCATCAGGTTGACAGAGGTCCTCAGGAGGTGGGAGCTGAGGGGGACTATTTTTTCATTTTCGGGCGGAGTTACACAATCCTGTGCCTAGCCGCATGCTCTGAAGTTCTGCCCGCTGTTCTCCTGTGTGGATGATTATCCAAATGCTATAAGGCTTCATGCACACATGCATGTTTTAAGAACACTCCTCCTCTTGGCAGCAACTTTTTGCCATAAAAAAAGGCCTGACGCATGTAAAGGTTTCTAACACCCGTACAAGCATTAAGGCTGGTTTACAGGCATCAAGCACTTGGACGTTCATTTCATTGGCCAGAACCATAATTAATTCTGACCATTGAAATGAATTAAAGCTCAAGCACTAAATGCCCCTAGTGTTTATACCCGTTTAGGCACGTTTACATGTGTCAAGCGTTTTTTTCAGCCAAAACACTGCTGCTCTTGGACACACTGGCCCTGGGGGGGGGGTTTCCTGCCTGTCACTAAAAGATTCTAAAAGTCCATGTGTGCACAGACACATAGGATAACATGGAGGGGTGTATGGAATCGGTAAAAAAAAGACCTGTGTGCATAAGGCGTAAAGATCACAAGGCACTGTGAGATGCTACTGTACACTTGTGTTGGGAAGGGTGGGGGGGGGGGCAGTAAACACACACAGATAAGCTGTGTATTTACAGCCCCCTCAACTACTCCTCTTTAACCACGCCATTTTAAAACAGAGCTGAGGCCATGCTGCAAGCATGTCTTTTTAAACACATACACACATGTATACGTGTAAAGGCAGCTGTCAGCTTTCATGCGGAAGTAATACAAGCAGCTCTGAAGCCAGAGGAGGGGTCAGGGGTGCTGTCAGGAAGGCTGTACGGGGCCCCATGATTTCTAACAGCAGCCCGACATACAGAGGCCCAACATGCAGGGAGCACCATCAAGCGTTCTAGGAGCATAAATTACACATAAAATTTCTTGATTACCTCTTGAAGTTTTGAAGGCCCTGGAGCACGAGAACAATTGAAACGCCAAAAAAATGACCCCATTTTGGAAAGTAAACACCCCAACATATATTCTAGGAGACATAATGAGTCTTTTGAACATGTCATTTTTTTCCACAAGTTTTTGGAAGATGTGGAAAGAAAATGAAAACGCATTTTTTTTTTTTTTTTTTACACAAAGTTGTCCATTTATACAGGATTTCTAACACACAGCATGCACCTAGCATAAATTACACCCCAAAATATATTCTGCTACTCCTCCCGAGTATGGCGATACCACATGTGTGACACTTTTACACAGCCTGGCCACATACAGAGGCCCAACATGTAGGGAGCACCGTCAGGTTTTCTAGAGGCATAAATTTCAAATCTAATTTGACTATGTTTGACATTATTGTGAGCCACTGTAGTGGCATGGATAGGCACTGTAATGGCACAGATGGGCAGTGTAGTGGCACGGCTGAGCAGTGTAGTGCCACGGATGGGCACTGTAGTGGCACGGATGTGTCACGGATGAGAACTGATGTGGTATGGATGAGCATGAATGAGGCACAAATGAGCCATGGATGGGGATGGATGAGCCGTGGATAGGGATGGATGAGCACGGATGGGGATGGATGAGCACGGATAGGGATGGATGAGCACGGATAGGGATGGATGAGCACGGATAGGGATGGATGAGCACGGATAGGGATGGATGAGCACGGATAGGGATGGATGAGCACGGATGGGTATGGATGAGCACGGATGGGTATGGATGAGCACGGATGGGTATGGATGAGCATGGATGGTTATGGATGAGCACGGCTGGGTGGGTGAGCACGGCTAGGTGGGTGAGCACGGATGGATGGCTGGGTGAGCACGGATGGATGGCTGGGTGAGCACGGATGGATGGCTGGGTGAGCACGGATGGATGGCTGGGTGAGCACGGATGGATGGCTGGGTGAGCACGGCTGGGTGGATGAGAATGGATGGATGGCTGGGTGAACATGGATGTATGGCTGGGTGAGCATGGATGTATGGCTGGGTGAGCATGGATGGGTGGATGAGCATGCATGGCTGGATGAGAAAGCATGGCTGGATGAGAAAGCATGGCTGGATGAGAAAGCATGGCTGGATGAGAAAGCATGGCTGGATGAGAAAGCATGGCTGGGTGAGGGTGGCTGGATGGGTGAGCATGCATGGATGGATGGGTGGGTGGCTGAGCATGGATGGAGTGAGGATGGCTGGGTGGGTGAGTATGGATGGGGTGAGGATGGCTGGGTGGGTGAGTATGGATGGGGTGAGGATGGCTGGGGTGAGGATGGCTGGGTGATTGGTCAGGCTGGACGGATGGTGGGGGTTGTAATCTGTAACTTAGAGAGGAGGGAGAGAGGACATGCTGCAGCGCTGTGGGCAATGTATAGTGCCCACAGCGCTGCAGCATGTCCTCTCTCCCTCCTCTCCTCACACAATGCACCAATCGGTGGGGAGAGAAAAGCCGGCGTTTCAGCCGGCTTGTTTACATGTGATCACTCCGTCATTCGACGGAGTGACCACATTGTAAAAGGCCGCTCACAGCGGCCATTCACCGCGATCCGTGATGCGCCGGGACGCATAGGAGGATGTCACTGTACGTCCTCCCAGAATTAAGGAATCGCCCTGTAGCCATCATTTGACTATAGGGCGGTTGTTCAGTGGTTAAGTTGTATTTTTTCTTGGTCCTGATGAAGGGGGTATTTTGACAACCTGAATCAGGTTGGTTGTTTGACTTTTGTTAGTAGAAATACAATTTTACTGGACTCAAGTTATTGTAGCATGCTTATCCTTTCAATCATCTCAATACCGGGCACTTTCACCCCCCTTCCTGCCCAGGCCATTTTTTACCTTTCAGGACTCATACACACGGACATTTTTTACTGCCGTGTTTTTGAGTGTTTTTTTGCAGCTCTCCATGTTATTCAACGGCCCCAAAAAATTGCTGACATTTTTGAGCTGTAGATGGTGTCAGCGTTAGTGAGCTGAAAGCAGAACCCACGGCCGGCGCGTTCTAACGCTGCAGCGTTAGAGCGTTTGTGGCGCTGGGCCGGCAAAATGCTAACGCGCATTAATGCCGTAGTGCCGTTAACTGGCGTTTTTAGCACCAGCGTTTTCAGGTTTAAAAATAGCAGAGGAATGTTTTTTTTAAACAAAACGCAGACGAAATCGCGTTTTTGACGCAGATTCTTTCCTGCCGTCGGTCCCGACATTACAGCTTATTTTTTTATTACGCCTGTGTGTATGGGGCCTGAGCGCTGTCGCACTTTGAATGACAATTGCGCGGTCATGCAACACTGTACCCAAATTCATTTTTAATCATTTTCGGCACACAAATAGAGCTTTCTTTTGGTGGTATTTAATCACTGCTGGGCTTTTTATATTTTAATAAAAAAAAGACAGAAAATTATGAAAAGAAAAAAAAAAAAGTTTTTCTTAGTTTGTTAGTATATTTTGTAAATAAGTAATTTTTCTCCTTCACAGATGTGCTCTGATGAGGCGGCACGGATGGGCACTGATAGGCAGCACTGATTGGAATTGATGGGCAGCACTGATTGGCACTAAAAGGCAGCACTGACTGGCACCAGTAATGGGCACTGAGACTAGACTACTCCAGATCCAAATGCAATATTCCTCATGCACACATTCAAGAAAATGGCTGTTCAGTAATGCAGGGTGCTGTAATGACCATAGGCTGCAAACCATGGAAGATCAAAGTGAAGAAATGTCATTAGCATGGCAAGGATTCCTCAAAAGGGTCCAAAGCTTTATTTTCGTGGTCACATGATAAACATACGGCAACCTTTCAGAGCCACACAGGGCCCCTTCGTCAGGCAAGCTTGCCTTATGTTTATCATGTGACCACGAAAATAAAGCTTTGGACCCTTTCAAGGAATTCTTGCTGTGCTGATGACATTTCTTCACTTAGACTTCTCCAGAGACCCTCTGGGACTCCCCTGTTGACAGTGATCTGTCTCTAAAAGCAGAATCCTTAGGAGACTCACCTGCCGTGGGGTCCAAAATTAATCCAACAAATATCTTCATAGAGGAATTCATACACGGATTACTAATTTTGTATGTATGAACAGTTTACACTTACCATAATACGCCTCCTTTAAATGAACACTGCCATATTGGTCTGCTTCAAGTGATTTATTTATTTATTTATTTTTTTGCCGTTTGATGAAATACCAGAGATCAAATATACCATCAAATGCATAAACAGCTCATCCACATATAAAAAGAAGATGGGCCAGTGCTTGCCTGCCTACATTTCCCACAACTAAGCAGAAAAAAACACAGTCTCTGCAAATCATCTAATAGAGCATAAAATTCAGTATTTTCCTATACAAACACACATCCCAGCTCCTTTAAACACTATAAATCCCATTGAACTCCACTCTCCTATTATATCCTCTCTAAAGAGAGTCACTGGAAGTTCAAGTAAACACTGTAAAAGCAAACCTTAAAGATTTAAAGTGTTTTCTAGCCAGAGGAATGTGGTGGATTGTGAGAGTACCACCAAGGCATGCATAGGAGGCAGCCATATTGTGAGGCCCAGAATGAAAAAAAAAAAACAAATCTGGTAGTATGAACATGGTTGCCTAAGCTTAAAGGACACTAAACAAAATCGTTATTCTCCAAAAATCCTTATTCTCCCAAAGCTCTCCTTTTCCTCCTCACTTTCATTCGTTTGGAAGGAGTGGCACGTTAGTTGTGGTCACTGCTCTATGCACACTACACATCCCATAACCATTAGTGGGAGCGAGCTAGAGAAGGTGGCTTCGTTCTTACTTAGGGTCCATTCACACCTGAGCGTTTTGTAGCTTGAAGCATGACGCTACAAAACGCTGGAGGGTAAAAAATCTATGATTCTCTATGGAGATGGTTCACATCTCCACTCAAAAACGCCTGAAGCCAAAAGCCTGAAAACGCCTGAAGTTCACGCAAATTATGGAAGTATTTTTTCAGGCAGATTTGGGCGTTTTTCTGCTTTTTACATTGTTGACCTTTTGACCTGTACAAAATCGGGGAAAAATCGCAGTAAAATCGCTGCAAAATCGCGCAACGTTTTGCCTGAAAACGACACGCTCATGTGCGAATGCAGTCTCACAGTGGGCCACAGAGAATAAACATAACCATCCTCTAACAAGTCAGATCATAGCTGCATAATAAAAAGGAATTTGGGAATTTGAAGGCGGAGAACAGCAGGTGTTTTTTTTGAATTAAGGATACATACTTGAATAGATTGATTTTTTTTTTTAATTGAAGCTCACTTTAAAAAAAATAATAAAATAATAATTAGGGATGCACCGATGCCATTGTATTTTTAACAGTACAAGTACATATACTTTTATTTTTAAAGCGGAAGTAAACCCTAAAATCAGTTTTTACCTACAGGTAAGCCTATAATAAGGCTTACCTGTAGGTAAAAAAAATATCTCCTAAACCTGCATGGCTTAGGAGATATTCGCCCTGCAATTAATAATAAAATAATAAAAAAAATTTCACTCGAAGTTAATTTTTTTTTTTAGTTAGATAAGTTCATACATAGGAATTAAGTTTTTTTTGTGGACGACAAGAGGCGGAAGTTTAAGGGTTTAAGGAAAAATAATACGTCGATACTAGACTGAACAATCTCCTACCAATACAAATAAGAGACACCGGGTGACACTCTGACGTAAGCGTGTACTCGCACAGCAAAAGTCCGTTTTGCAACGCGCTAAAACGTCGCTAAAATGACGCTAA
>BLSH010036609.1:1700626-1718232 GCA_018402905.1 Glandirana rugosa
CCCCCCCCCCCCCGGTCTCTCCCTCCTCATTAGCAGCAGGAGCCATTGGCTGTCAATCACAGCCATTGAGAAGGGAGCAGAGGGTGGGGCAGAGCCCCACTCTGTATGTCTCATGGACATACAGGGCCAGCTTGGGCGTGAGCATGCAATAGTGCCAATGCAAATAGCTTGCTCTGGGGGCACTCAGCAAAGGGGAGGGGCAAAGAGCACCGGGCAGGGGACCCCAGAAAAGGAGGATCAGGGCTGCTCTGTGCAAAACCACTGCACAGAGCAGGTATGATATGTTTATTTAAAAAAAAAAATCAAAAAAAAAAAAATCTTTACAAGCACTTTAATTTGTATTTCATTATTTTCTTTTTAGCAAAAGAACGGACATGCTTAGTGACAGAGTTTGTGCTCCTCATCAGCTGTAATCAGGGGAATGGAGGCCACTGGACAGAGCGGCTCGGAGATTCCTGAACAGACACGCAGACGTTCTATGCAGCTCGAGGAAATGCTACAAATGAGATGCAGAAAGGCCTCATCTCTTATTTACCAACGCCGGGAACCTACACATGACCCCTCAGAGTATAATTTACTGGGCATAACCTGGTCACAGATTAGGTAATGTGGTCACGTTGTAACTCAAGCTATTACAATTAATTTTCATTTGAGGAATTTAATCTGAAACCTGGAGTCGGGTGCTAAGGATTTTACTTTTAATTAAATATGTGCGGAAAGTTGATGTCACTCCGAATACCGACTCCAGCGAGATGTTGGCTGTGACTGCTGGCATCACCCGAAACTCCGAAACCCGAGCCTCTCGAAACGAGCAACCCGCATTAGTCACTGTGGAATATTTAGCACAACAACACGCATAAAACCCACATCACCAACTCTTCATAAAACACACTGATGGCTGCGAAGAGCAGCGCTCCGTTTAAAGGGAATGTGTAGTCTTTGCTAATGTTTTGTTTAGGTATAAATATATCTTGCTATAAAACTTCTGTGTATTAAAGTGGAAATCCAGGTATGTTTTTCTTGCAGAATTAGTGGTCCAACTTGGAATGATGTAGGTACACCCATTTTAAACCCACTGTGGATGGGGAGAATCAGTGTAGTGGGCATTCCGCCCCCTTGGCCGTCACGCGTACAGAACGGAAAGGATTCACGTGAGATCACTCCACGGCCATCACTGATCTATGTGTAAAAGAATGCTCGTACACCAGTCAATGGGTTGCAGTGCTGTGTTTGTAAGTTTTATCCTATATTTTAAATAAAGTTAGTCCTTTGCAGAGAGCACTATATATCCTTTTTATTGCATATATCGTGTAAGACAGTGCCCCGGTTTGTACAACTGAGGATCAATAGATCAATCCCAGTCTGCTTAGCTTTGTGATCGCTCCCAAGCATTTGGATCTCACTGGAGAGCACAAGAAGTGATATTACACTATATACCCAATATGGGAAAGCACATGTGACCCATCTGTTAATTCAGGGGTCCACATGATGAGGTGAGCTGCTAGTGTTGTCTGTGGTGGAGGTTCTGTACGGATTCACCCATAAGAATATATTCAGAAGCACATCTGGACACCCTTTTGGGAACCTGTGTGTCCTACTCTCTCTCTATAAACTTTTATTCATTTATTCCTATGCTTACATTTGTCTGTCCAGCCCTGCACTATTGTTCATTATGTTCTTATGCTGGGATTTGATATTTTAGTCCCGGAGTGTTCAGCTGCTCCATGTGTGTTTAGGTATTTATTTGTGCTGATTGAATTTTACATTATACGGCTACTACAGTGACTGTGGCCATCTTCCAGGTCCTGTGCGAAGTGGCTACCCTTCTGCACAGTGAATACAAGGAATCACTTGCGAGGCGCTGCCGCCATTCACTAAAACGCCTTTTATTTTTGTCAGTGAATGCAAGGCATTCTCTGTTTGCAAGAAGAGTAGAGTTGGTGCAGTAACGTCACAATTTCCACCTTGACTAATCAGAGTACTATGTGCATTCGCTGTACTGTGAATGGCACCTGTGACAAGAAGGCTACCCCCTGTGTTCACTATGCATAAGGGGAGACAGATGAAACAGGACCCAGAAGACTGTGGCAATCATTGCAGTAGTGGCAAATACAATCTGTCAAGCCCTGTGCCAAGCAACTGCTTTTCTGCATAGTAAACCCAGGGGGTGGCTTGCTCATCCCTGCTGCCCTACACCAAACACCTTCTATTTTATTCAATGAATGCAAGGTGTTCTGTGACATCACAATCTCAACCTGTCCAATTAGAGTACAGCTTGCACTCATTTAAAAATAATACAAGGCATTCTGTGAATGGCACCCATGCCACCTGTGTTCACTATGCAGACAGGCAGCTGCTTGGCACAAGACCAAGAAGAATGGGGGGCACAGTGGTGTAGTGGGTAGCACTTTCGCCTAGCAGCAAAAGATTTGCTGGTTTGAATCCCAACCATGACACTACCTGCCTGGAGTTTGCATGTTCTCCCTGTGCCTGCGTGGGTTTCCTCCAGGTACTCCGATTTCCTCCCACACTCCAAAGACATGCTGGTAGGTTAATTAGATCCTGTCTAAGAAAATTGGTCCTAGTATGTTTATGTATGAATGTGAGTTAGGGACCTTAGATTGTAAGCTTCTTGAGGGTAGGGACTGATGTGAATGCACAATGTATATTTAAAGTGCTGCATAAATTGACGGCGCTATATAAGTACCTAAAATAAAAATAATAAAATAAATAAATGCAGCAATCACTGTAGTAGTAGCAACTACTACAGTGGATCTCCCCTTTCACAGTGGCCCCACAGGTATTGAATATGTATCCAGCTTGGACCAATGTAGCTATGCAATTAACATCCATACTGGGAGTGATTGTAAAGATTTGTTTGCTTTTTTTTGCTTTAAAAACAACAAGCATGTTATACTTACCTGCCCTGTGCAGTGGATTTGCACAGAGCAGCCCGGATGCCTCTCTTCGGCACTCCTGGCTCCTCCCTCCTGCCGAATGTGCCACCGCAAGCAGCTTGCTATGGGGGCACCCGAGCCAAGTCACAGCTCCCTGTGTCCACTCAGACACAAAGCTGCGGCCCAGCCACGCCCCCTTTCTCTCCTGATTGGCTGACGGATTTTGATTGACAGCAGCAGGAGCCAATGGCACAGCCAATGAGGAGGGGTGCCCCAGGCAGACGAGACACTCATGCAACAGCGCTGGACAGAGATGGGGCTCAGGTAAATATTAGGGGGTGCTGGGGCAGCTGCTGCACACAGGCGGCTTTTTTTTATCTTAATGCATAGAGAAAACCTTCTGCCTTTAAAACCCTTTTCAGCTCTAAAGCTGAGCTCCAGACATGTAAACACTCATTTAATTATACAATATTGCTAATTAGGCAAAAAGGATAAAACTTCACTTATTGTGCACCAAATATGCCTTTGAAAGCTAGATCAATTATTACCTAGTAAAAGTAGCAGTGGCTTCAGCACTGTGCTGTGCATAGCCTGTGCAGAAAAGAGCTGTGGGAGGGGCCCAACAGGCCCCACTCACTACAGGCTGCCTGCAAAAAAAATACAAAAAGGGGCGGAGACAAGACCAGTCACCCTGCATAAGGAGAGAGAGCAGCAGTGGCCGGTCTTTATTACAGGAAGCTCCTGTACAGACAAAGTCTCAAACAGGAATACTGCACAGATCTGGAAGAAATACACAAAGCACACCAAGACTCGAGGAATATACATGACTCTTGTATTTAGACAATATTTGCTTATCCTGGGATTATTTTTTTTTTTTAAATAGGGCGAGTAAGGGATAAAACCCCTGTAAGATTTTTTTTTTTTCCTTCAGTCCCTGTTTAGTTGACACAAAAGGTAGTAAGGCCCCTTTCACATGGCCATTCCTTATGCGGGGTCCATTTTTGCTCAGCGGGGATCGAACTGCTGCTCTGGTCCTAATGTGGGAAATCCTTCCGGGGCTGAACTGGTTAAAGCCTTGTTTTAAAAATAAATAAATAGCAAACATGTTATACTTGCCTGCTATGTGTAATGGTTTTGCACAGAGCAACCCCAATCCTCCTCTTCTCAGGTCCCAGGCAAGAACTCCTGGCTCCTACCTCCTGCTGGGCACCCCCACAGCAAGCAACTTGCTCTGGGGGCAACCAAGCAGGGGTGCTCCTGAGCCTTGTCTGTGTGTGTCCATTCACACATGGAGCCGTGGCTTGGCCCCGCCCTCTCAATCTCCTGAGTGGATCACTGGCTTCGATTGACAGCAGTGGCAGCCAATGGCTCCCACTGCTGCCAACAGCCAATCAGGAGTGTGAGTGCCCGAAGAGGCGAGGCTCCCGTGGACATCACAGGATTGAGATGGGGCTCAGTTAAGTATTAGGAGGGACTGGGGGGGGCTGTTGCTCACAGAAGTTTTTTTTCCTTTATGCATAGAATGCATGAAGGTAAAAAACCTAGTGCCTTTACAAAAAGTTGTGACTCTCTATACATTTATTAATGTATGGGTGGCCTTAAACGGTTATTTTAGTGAATGATTTACAAATCTCTACATTTAAAACAGTAAAGAAAAAAAAAAGAATGGCGTAAAATTGTATTGGCTTTCACATTTTTCCTTGAGGAAAATGCTGAACACAAAGTATGCGAACAATGAACATAAAATATCCCTTTAACGTGAAACTGAAAATAAAGTGAAAATAAAAAAAAAACCACTAATACCTATGTGATTAAGCATTTTATCTGTATATTTACTATCAGATTGCCTTTAAGTAGATCCAACCCCTAACTGGACAACATTTTATTTGCCAACACACTGTGTATCAAGCTACCATCTATTTTCATTAAAATACTGTTTTCACATTTTTTTTCCCCATCTTATTTTGTAATGTCAGCACTGTTAATCTCCACTAGTTTCTTTCAGTGCTCTGCATTGGAAATGCTAAGAGTGGCAATGGTGAACCATACCTGAGCAACATGCGTCTGCGCAGCTGCCTGTAGTCTGCACAGGCGCTCATGTGACATCCAAGAGCACTTTTGGACAGTTGTCATCATTTAACAGGAAGTTTATGAACAGGGATTTCTATAGAATGATCAGCGAGTATTATTTTAACAAAAGATGCAGTTTTAAAAATGTTTACAACTGTAAGGCAAGTATCAGATTAGTGGCAGTGGATCTAAGGTGTGTGTTTTCAGCCATGGTTACATGCAAGTAGGGACAGATGAACAGACCTGGATGCAGAGAGTTTGCATCCAGGCTGCTCATGTATGGCGCCCAGAACCTCCAGCACTAGTCCTGTCTGTGTTCACCGCTGTCAAATTTGGTAAACACAGAAGCCAGTTTCCTGTGGCAGCTTCTGTGTTTAAGACTGACAGCAATTCTTTGTTGCATTGTCGACAGTTCAGCCTCCTGGCATCCTCTGCACCTGCACTGAGGACTGGGCAAGTAGCAGGAGTAGGTGGAAGAGCTCTGTAATTGGGGAGGGGGAGCAGAAGGGGAATATTTTATTGCATGCCACAAACATTACAAGATTCTAGCGTGGTGGGGCTGGTGCTAGTCCCCATTTGATGAGGGGAAATCGTTTTACATCTTCACCCTGGGCACTGGTTGAACTTGTCCCAGCACTAGCGCTGATATTTGTTGCACCACAGCCATGTGAATGAGTTCTTGAAAGTACATTAACATGATAAAGATTTTAGTGATTTGATTCACATCTACTATACAGGACAAAGCAAGTGCTTCGCTTTATTGCTCGCCTCCGCAGCATACAGTTACCTTTCCTCCGTACTCTTGTGGCCCCATTCACTGCTGCGAGCCAAAGGAAATATTGAATACTTGCAGGTATGAAGGAGCATGTGATATCAGGGAAGACAAAGTAAGGTTATGCATGACAAATTGTTGAGGTCTGCATTAAAGTGTGCTGGGTGTCCAGTGCGCCCCTGTGCCTTTAAGGAAAAGTGGACGCCCTCCAGGCTCACCTGCCAATCCACTATAATGCATGTGGAGGCTCTCAAAATTTAGAGTTAGGACTACAGAAAATACCAGCGTGCCTTGATAGGGGCTCTGTAGCTTATGTGTGCAGACTAAACCCCTGTTTTAACACATACTATTAGACAGGAAAATGTGGTTGTTTGCAGGCTGGTTGGTGAGGTGAGCTGGGAATTTCCCTGGTTTTGCTTTGCATGTGTTGCCCTTCCATGTGCACCTTGCTGCAAAGGTCAGTTATAGGTGAGGGCAGTGGCCATTTGTTCGTAAAGTGGAAATATTGGTAAGGGGGTGCACTGGGCACCTCTGCTGCCACAGTGCTATGTGCTGGGTGTAGAGTGCACCCCTGTGCCTTTAAGGAGGCGTGGGCTCCCTCCAGTTTCACCTGCCCTCTGCCTATCCATTATAATGCATGTGCTTCCACTGTGGAGGCTCTGAAAATTTATAGTTAGGACTACAGAAAATACCAAAGTGCCTTGACAGGGCGCTGTAGCTTATGCATGTATTTGCAAATGTGTGCAGACTAAACCCTTGTTTTTAACACATACTGTTAGATGGGAAAATTTGGTTGTTTGCAGGCTGGTCGGTGAGTTGGGCTGGGAATTTCTCTGGTTTTGTTTTGCATGCGTTGCCCTTCCATGTGCTCCTTGCTGCAAAGGTCAGTTATAGGTGAGGGCAGTGGCCATTTGTTTGTACTGCATTAAAGTGAACCTGTTGCTTTAGCCTATTTAGGCAAGGCACAGATTTACTTTAACCATTTTTAAGTATTTTTATAATTCTATAGTTTTGATGATGGTGTTAAAAAAAAAATGAATTCCTGGAGTTCTTCTTTAACATACTCACCCTGGTGCGGGTCATGTTGTACTGAATGGTTCGGATCACTACTAAGATGAGTAGACTGCCCAGAGAGATCTCAGTAAGTACACGTTCAGAGTACCAGGTGATGTTCTTTAGTATCTGCAGGTAAAAGACATTATCATCTCTATCTACAATTACATGATATAATCAATATATAATTTACAACACAACAGTGGAATCTTTGGTTCCTGAGCAGGGAACTATGGCCATATATCCTGTCAAATGGCCCCAGGCGACTGTGTGCATGAGGCATAAACAAGTAGCTAGCAGGCGTTCAACAAGCTTCAAGTATTCATAAAGCTTACTGATACTTGCTAGCAGCTTGTTTAAAGGAGGATTCCAGGTATGGACAGGGGACATATGTATATACCTATGCATATATCATACCTGGTTAATGCCTAGAAGCTGGAAATCAGTGAATTAGACACCACTTCTCCAGTTGTCCCCACTAGCTTCCGTGTCCCATGCTGAGCGGCTGTTCTGATGCATTCTGAACACAGGTAGTTCGGCCGCTCAGCACAGGCACTATTAATTGAACTCGGTGGAGAGGTGGGACCAAGCTGGACCAATGTAACTATGTTAAAATAGACCATACCTGGAATTTATCTTTAGCATGACAGCACCGCTATTAAGATTTGCGATTAACCTCTCCAAAATAGAGCTGAATAATGCGTTAAACACTTCCAGTCTGGGCAAATCTTATTTTTTGCTAGAAAACTACTTAGAACCTCCAAACATTATATATTTTTAAGCAGAGGCTCCTGGAGAATAAAATGGTGGGTGTTGCAATTTTTTTTATGTCACACAAAATTTTAGCAGCAGTTTTTCAAACTCATTTTTTTAAAAAAAATACATTTTAATGAATTTTAATGTGCAAAGGCACAATAGAATACCCATTTGTTCAGTAAAATACAAAAGGTGATGTTGCACCGAGTAAATAGATACCAAACATGTCACGAGTTAAAACTGCGTATGCCAGTGGAATGGTGCCAAACTACGGTACCTAAAAATATCCATAAACAATGCTTTAAAAGCATTTACAGGTTACTAGTTTAGAGTTACTCAGGAGGTCTTGCGGTATAATTATTGCTCTTGACTGAAGTTTGCGGCGATACCTCAAGTGTGGTGCTTTCACCATTTACATATGTATGTGGGACCAACACGAGTATTCCCCTTTCCGCATGAGAATGGAGGAATGGGGATGATTTAAAAAAAAAATTAAAATGTATTATTTTATTTAACACTGTACCTTTATTTATTTCGTTTTTTAACAAATAGCTTCATTGCAATCACAAGTGATGAACAACATTCCTTGTGATAGAATGGGCTGTGACAGGGTCCTCTTTATAGAGAGATCTGGGGTCTATTAGACCCCAGATCTCTCCTCTGCCCTCTAAAACATCAGATCAAACAGAGATTGGTTTAACCTGATGCTTTAACAAGCCGGTAACGGCTTGTTTACGAGACTGAAATCAGAAGTGACAAAATCCTCATCGCTTCTGGTTTTTGACATAACACAGTGGGTGGAAGGACATTAGTTCCTCACGTTGTGTGCCTGGAACTGGATTCCCCTCTTGGGTAGCTTTACCCGAAATAGGAGTCCCCACTGGAAGACCGGTCTAGTCTCCGTGATAAAAAAAATAACCCGGCCAAATAGGGGTAAATCTTCCTGATAAGGACACAGACTGTCTAACAGGGGTTCTAATCATTTACTACTAAATACTTGTGTTCCAGACGTTTGTCCCCGAATGCACACTGCCCTAAACATTAGTACCACTCAGTGCACCCTCCAGCGCCAGCAGCTGTCAGCCTCTCATACAGTTTTTAGGCTGCTGACAGAAAGGCTGGGTGATGCAACTGTGCCTTCCGTCCAAAAGAAAGTGCCAGAATCTCATGCACAGGGGCTAAATTTGCCCTTAACTGTGATATTGTCTTTGTATGTGAATTATACATTTAGAGACCCATGCAGGCCTAAAATAATTATTTCAATAAAACATCTATAAAAATAACAGTGACTGTCAGCAGAAAAAAAGGAAAGCAGTGACAAGGCTAACTGATGAAGGACCCTCCTTTTCTGCAATACAGAAGATAGAAGACATGGGCAGATGTAACAAACAGGATCCAACGAGCTGCACTTCCAATAAATCATTTGCTTTATTATCAGTATGAAAAAGCCACAAAACCAGCAAAAGACACAGTGGAAAGAGGGAAAAGGGTCAACGCGTTTCATGCATGTAACCCTTAGAGTCATGAGTAAGAGCTAGATAGCATGAAATGTGTTGACCCTTTTCCCTGCACCCATGGTGTCTTTGTTGTGGTGTTTGTAGCTTTTTTATACTGATAAAGCAGATCACCACCTGAAGGAGCAGGACATTAGGTACAGACGAAAACAAAAAATAAACACACTGTAGTGGCACCCCCTCCTCTGGTGGACAAACCCCCATCTGCAGCATACCGATCAGTCAGTAGCCAGCAGTAATAGGAACACCACCACAGAGCCAAGCAAACAGGGCTGGTGAGACATTCAAATAATTGAGTAAAAAAATTCAATTTTTTCTTCCGTTCATTGAATGACACATAACCATAACTTCATGACAGATGGGATGTCCCAACGCAGTGCCAGATTTAAAAGGGTGGGCTCATAACGAATGAGCCAAATAAGAAACCACACTCGGGCAGAAATCAAACTATCTAGGTCCTAACTCCTAAGTACTAGGTGAATAACTGAGCTGGGTGTTGCAAATGGGGGATTGGCCACCAGCAGGGGGCTGTCCTTTGGACATGTTTTTTGTTTCTGACTGCGCTTAAAAAGGATGTAAACCCTGTTGGGTTTTACTTCCTTTTTAGTTCCCTGCAAAGTAAAAGCATAATGTGCTAGTATGCATCACATACGATCACATTATGTGACACTTACCTGCAAACGAAGCCCATATTCATGTTCGCCCCTCTTCCTTCCGGGGCCGAGGACTCTAGCTCTGTGACTGGCCGATTCGCGTCACTCACACGCATGCGCGTGGGAGCCGTCAGTCATGGTACTCATCGGCGCAGTGCAAAAGTAAATATCTCCTAAACGGCGCACGTTTAGGAGATATTTACAGTACCTATAGGTAAGCCTTATTATAGGCTTACCTAAAGGTACAATTTAAAAATTTAGGTTTACAACCACTTTAACATTCTGCTCCTGCAGGTGGTGCCATCAAATCCATCGGTCATGAAGCTACTGTGAGGGTAAAAAGTATTTGATCCCCTGCTGATTTTGTACATTTGCCCACTGACAAAGAAATGATCAGTCTATAATTTTAATGGTCGGTTTATTTTAACAGTGAGAGACAGAATAACAACAAACATATCCAGAAAAAAGCATTTAAAAAAAGTTATAAATTGATTTGCATTTTAATGAGTGAAATAACTACTTGACCCCTTCACAAAACATAACTTAGTACTTGGTGGCAAAATCCTTGTTGGCAATCAGAGGTCAGACGTTTCTTGTAGTTGGCCACCAGGTTTGCACACATCTCAGGAGGGATTTTGTCCAACTCCTCTTTGCAGATCCTCTTCAAGTCATTAAGGTTTCGAGGTTGACGTTTAGTAGCTCGAACCATCAGCGCCCTCCACATATTTTCTATGGGATTAAGGTCTGGTGACTTGAGCCACTCCTTTGTTGCCTTGGCCGTGTGTTTTGGGTCATTGTCATGCTGGAATACCTATTCACGACCCATTTTCAATGCCATGGCTGAGGGAAGGAGGTTCTCACCCAAGATTAGACAATATATGGCCCCGTCCATCGTCCCTTTGATGCAGTGAAGTTGTCCTGTTCCCTTAGCAGAAAATCACCCCCAAAGGATAATGTTTTTACCTCCATGTTTGGCGGTGGGGATGGTGTTTTTATGGCCATAGGCAGCATTCCTCCTCCTCCAAACACGGTGAGTTGAGTTGATGCCAAAGACCTTGATTTTGGTCTCACCTGACCACAACACTTTCACCCAGGTCTCCTCTAAATCATTCAGATGTTCATTAGCAAACTTCAGATGGGCCTGTACATGTGCTTTCTAGAGCAGGGGAAACTTGCGGGGGCTGCAGGATTTCAGTCCTTCACAGCGTAGTGTGTTAACAATTGTTTTTCTGTTGACTATGTTCCCAACAGCCTTGAGATCATTGGCAAGATATTCCTGTGTAGTTCTGGGCAGATTCCTCACCGTTCTCATGATCATTAAAAATCTACGAGGTGAGATCGTGCATGGAGCCCAAGACTGAGAGAGATTGACAGTTATTTTGTGTTTCTTCCATTTGGGAATAATCGCACCAACTGTTGTCTCCCTCTCACCAAGCTGCTTGACGTCGGTCTTGTAGCCCAATTCAACCTTGTGTAGGTCTACAATCTTGTCCCTGACATCCTTGGACAGCTCTTTGGTTTTGGCCACGGTGGAGAGATTGGAATCTGATTGATTGCTTCTGTGGACATGTGTCTTTTAAAAAGATAACAAGCTGAGATTAGGAGCACTGACACCTGGGAGCCAGAAATCTTGCTCATTGATAGGGGATCAAATACTTATTTCACTCATTAAAATGCAAATCAATTTATAACTTTTTTGAAATGCGTTTTGAATTTCAACCATTGAAATTATAGACTGATCATTTTTTTGTCAGTGGGCAAATGTACAAAATCAGCAGGAGATAAAATACTTTTTTCCCTCACTGTATGACTGTGTCCTTCAATGAACAAAAGAGAAAGGACTTTATCGTACTTTTATTTTTATTTTTTTAATACGTCAGAGAGGTTAGCTGGGGAAGGGGGGTGAGAGTATGCTTGAAAATGACTTTTAAACAATGGTACACAAACAGTCAAGAGCCTTTCACAGTTTCTGAACAAGAAATTTCATGAGTTAGCATAAGGCAATAAACATGACCTGATTCTCCCATTCAACATACTGTGTCAAACAGACGCAGATCAATATTATGGAAAACACATGGTAGATTGATCTAAATGAAACCAGTAATTCTCGTCTACCGCTTTTCACTCCATAGTAAAAGATCTCATGTTAAATCCAGAACATAAAGACTGAATGACTTTAAGAGGATCATATTTATTTATTGTTCTGAAACATGAGTGAATAAGATCCAGCAGAAAATGTTGGCCAACGCTGGAGATGGAGCTGGAACGCTGCCCTCGCCTCTGGAGTCAAGATATCAAAACCGCAGGACACAAAGCCCAACAGAGAGCGGAGAAGAGAGGGAGGAGGAGAGCGCATGTAAAGTGCATGAGAACTTCGTCATCCAGCTAAATGTATTTTTACGTTTAATGCCACAGCTTAAAGTGAAACTCAGCTATGGCTACCGTCTAATGGTTGGAGTTAGCCTTAGGCAAGCCATCCACACCATATGGTTGGTGACAAGCAAAGGATTTGTATTCATGTCCAGATTGACAAATCCCTGCTGGCAGAGCTATCATATTTAAATTTCTCTCTACACATTCAGCTGCAGAAAGGAGCTTTGCTCTGTGTGTGGAAGCAACAACCTCTCTGCAGAGAGCACCTCCAACATGCTAGAGCTAAGCAATCTGCATATAAAAAATGTTGCAAAGCACTTTTTTATCCTCTCCAAGCTCCATTAATGTCCCTCACCTCAACGTTCTGCCCTGCCCTGTACAGTTGGTAAATCCCAGGTTGAACCTATACTTCTTGTGAGCCCAGGCTACTATGGACCCCAACCCCTCATGGGGGGGATGTCATCATGCCGTCTGGTCTCACATTACTCCAGGATTGAGGAGGGCTTATATATCTTTATGAAAGCACCACCACTTGGTCCAGCAGAAAGGATTACCCACTGCTGCCAACAATGAAGAGAAAGGTCCTTGCTATCACTAGAATGGCCTGAAGACTGCAGAAAAAAAGGCGTGTAAAGTGGGGGGCTTTAGGCAAGGAAGGGGGGTGGGGTTGTTGAAAGCTGGAATCTCATTTTAAGTAGCCCTGTGCCTCCAGTGATGTCCAGTGCAGACTCTTGGCTCTATAATCTGCAGATGCTGCTCTTCAGAGTTGAATGACATTCCGCATCATACATGGGAGCTAAGAACGTCATGGACAGACCCCCAGGGAGGCATCATCACACCTATCTGGGCTGCTTCACAATGTGGTGCTTGCGCATCAGTACAAAAAGGGAGGAGGAGGACACCACATGACCGGTGAGAAGCCAACTGAACTGGGAAAAAGGCATGAATGCTAAAAAAATTGGAAAGTATAATCTCTGTGTTAAGGGATAAACAACTGCTATTTGATAAAATATGGAACCCCTGGCCCTCTTATTTACAGGTACCAGATAACTAGAGGTGATCTCCTTGGCGAGATGGCATTGGATGGATCTAGACGGATATTACTTGTTGCCCTTCTTCCCTTCTCTTCCTTTCTTTTGCTGCTTTTGCTCTTTTGAGACTTTCAAAATTGTTTTTGATGATAATGCCCTGTCCTATATCCCGACTTTTGGTCCTCCCTGAGATTTATCACAGTATGGAACCGGTTATATCTTTGAATTGACATTGTTAATATTTTTGATGGGATCACTCTGGGTTTGTACCCCTGGGTTAGCCCATTGATTCTAGTCGACTATTGAACCTGTGGACTGTTCCCACATAGCTCTATACACGTAGCGAGAACGACCTCACTGAGATATGGGACCATACCAGCATCCCTCGATTTTGATACTACTGTATATTTTTACCATTCTTGATAGCCTCAACAATGCAAAAATGTATACTAAATTTTATTCCTCCATTTTGTAAAACTAATAAAAATGATTGAAACAAAATGAAAAAAAAAAAAATGGTAAAAAGATAAAGGTCTGGGTGGCTCCAAAGACGGGAGAAAAGAGGACTAAGGGGAATGGGGGGGTGCCCAATCTGGGATGCGCTTTAAGTTAACCTCTGACTTAGTCCACCTCAATAAATGTTTTAGTCCACTACAATCTGGTGCCTCAAGAGACATTAACTTCTTTCCGACTTGCTAGCAAAATGTCCCAATTCAGCAGAACTGAAATAATCTTCTGGTGAAAATTTAGATTTATTTTCACAAACGGAGTGCTGATGCGCTGCGAGCCACACACACTGGAAAAATAGAACATGGCAAAAACATCAAGACAAGGCTGGCATTTTGGGATTATGTGGCAGAAATTACCAGGCAGGAAAATGAGCTGGGATCAATGAACTTAGCCAATTTATTATGTTGGTCCTAAGGGCAGAGCTTCAATAAGAGCTGCTTCAGTGTATAGAACACGAGTACCTTATTACATGATCGCCAGTGTGTGCGGCCCTTGTCTGATACAAGAATACTCCTATTTCAGGTTGAATAATATGGACTCACTGGTGAGATCTCCCTGTAGGACTACCAAGCTCTCCAATGACAGAATTAGGATGACAAGAAAAGGATTCCCATTTCTCCGCCCGTAAACACAGAATCCAGGTGTGAGAGCAAGAAATTAATGATGACTGAAGGAATGAGATGAAGATGAGAACTGAGACACACAGGACTCACTTAAGTGGTTCCCAAGATAAAAGAAGAGCGATTTCCCTCCACCCCCAGCTTAGAGCTGATCTCCAGGCAAACAGCTAAATGCACAGGAGAAATATGCATCCAGGAACCGTTTTCACCTGCCAAAGAATTTGGATTTCTGTCCATGCAGTCCTGAGATTTACCCCGCTCTAGCACAGGGCAGAATACTTAATTTTCTCTGCTGCAGTTTTGTAAAATAGGTTCTGTCCCTCCCCCAATCTGATGGAAGACATACAGAATTGAGCACCGGTCCAAAACCAGATGCAACAGTCTACTTTATGTTTTAAATGTTGGTTAAAAAAACATAAAAAGGCATTAAAAAAGCCAATGTATTTAACTTCTCCCCCTTCATCAGGGCTCAACACAACAAAAATCTTGGATGGACTTTCCAGATCTATAGATGAACTAGTATTGAACTCTCTGCATGGAGTACCAACTTGACAGCAGTCGCTGAGCAGCAAGCTTGGTTTTCTGTCACTCTTTGCTTCTATCAATATGTCCCTTGCTGAGCACTGCAACACAACTGACCGGCTCATTGTGCTACCAACCCTCTCCTAGTCTGAGCTCTGCTATACAGGGATTGCATATGGCTTATACACAGTAAAAATCAGGTACTTACTGTGCTTGCAATTAATGATGAATCAATTAACAGTAATTAAATTGCATTAATTTGTGTTGTTTATATATGCCCGGAGTTAATTTTTAAAGTAGAACTATAGGCAAAACTTTTTTTTTCATTTTGGACAGAGTAAGGGAGGGATATAAACCCTCAAAAAAGGTTTATTTTTTTTGCAACCTGGATCAACCAACTAGTAAGCCTGAAGCATATATTAAGAATTGCTTGCAGGAGTAGCCAAGGCGGCTACCTAGAGATCACTGGGCGTCCAAAGGACATCGGCTGTGCAGTCCAATGGCCCAAATACTAGAACGAGGGCTGGGGGGGACCCCTCAGAAAGCGATCATCAGGACACCAAAATGATAAAATTAGAAAATGCTTTATTGGTAATAAAACAATGGCAAGCAAAACAAAAAACAGTGAGATATGGAATCTAGACCATCACCACATAAAAACATTTAAACGAACACAACATTGTCTAGGACAGGGAGGGGAGGACCGCAGCTGCTCATACACCTCCAAGCATTCAACCAGACACACTCCTCCTTAGGTGACTGTAATAGCGTCCCATGGAAGTGTAGTAGTGCTATCCGGATGGCTGGGTATGGAAGGACTGAAGAAAATGAATACCATTAAGTCCTCCACCGAACGGTGGGAAAATGACAATGCACTTGAAAGATGAGGGTAATGTGATTAAAAGCACTAGGCTAACACAGATGGTAACAGTCCCAGAATAGCAGGAGACACAGCGCTCAAATGTTGAGTCAGGGGGTCCAGATGTCTGATTCTACCCCAAATGTCAGTGTGGTATGGTGGAGGTAATGAGTGAGTAGTTTAGGTAAGTAGAGTTCATCTCACCAATTCCACCAGACGTTCATCCCCCATGGGTTCATAGGTGGTGGGGGAAGAGGGGAGGAAGGAAGGCTCTCACTGCTCAAGCCGGGTATTCACTCCCTGAGAAGACACTACTGACACTCACACAGCATTTTCCTGGCTGTAAGATCTGCCTCCTTGGCCGAAAGTAACTTCCTGGAAGTTTCCAGTATTAAAGATGGCCGCGAGCAGTTGCTGGGATCAGAAACATGATCACTCCATCTTCAGTGCATAACTTCCGCCCTTCCAGGGTGTCCCCTCCCACGTCACGTGCGTGATGATGCACAGCTGGCGCGTTTCATTGGCCAATCGCCAATTTCTTCAGAGCTCTGAGCTCTTTTCGGGATATAAACCCTGCAAGGTTTATTTTTGCCATCTGTATCCCATTTCAGATATTTCCCATCACTTCCTGTCCAATAGCCAAACGGAAGTGAGGGGAATTCCTTCAAATGACTACTTTTCTGGTGAAAACCCATAATCTGGGATTTTCTTTCACTTTCAATGATAACTAAACAGAACAAACAAATAGGGTGAATCTCCCTAATGGGGGGCACAGACAGCTATAAAAACTGACAGGGCTTCTAATCCATCCCCACTTTATCCAAAACTACAAAAAAGTTTTGCCTTTAGTTATACTTTAAGCATCCGTCTTGGATAGGATGATATTTTAAATGCATCTGTTAGCTGGGAACAATCTTAGGTAAGATACATAGAGATGAGCCATTAGATGAGGGTCAGGCTGACCAGCCGGTTTCATCCACAAGACACTTTATTGGAGATTGCTCAGACAGAACACCCTAGCAGAACTATGTTCTGTCTGAGCAGTCTCCAATAAAATTTCATGTGGATGATACCAGCAGTGTGTGACCCTCCTTTTCAACAGGCATCATCTGCTGCAGGAGTACGAGTGGGCTCCAGTTTGCACCTGTCCTTCACAGCACTCTCAAAAGTGGAAGTTCCACTTATCTGCTTCCACATTTGGCATCTTTCAGGGGGGAGGGGGGAACAGGTATCTGTTTATGAATGGTACCCGTCCCCACTTCCAGGAGACCTGGCTGTGGCGAGATGCGGCTAGGCCCCCATCCTCCACTGCAGAGCCATTCACAAAGCACGGCGCGCTTCACGCATGCGGAGTAGGGAACCGGCTGTGAAGCTGCAGGGCTTCACTGCCGGTTTCTCTTACAGGCAATAGCGGCGGCAGCACTAGAGAGCATTGGCTGGGGTGCAGACATCGCTGGATTCCAGGACAGGTATGTGTCCCAATATTAAAAGTCAGCAGCTACAGTATATTTATTTTGTGGGAGGGCTGGACCGCCTTTTTTAAATCGGTTGTATTCCCTAAAAAGTCATTTTACTACAGGTAAGTCTATAATAAGGCTTACCTGTAGGTAAAAAGAATATCTCCTAAACCTGTACGGTTTAAGGAGATATTCTCACTGCAAGAGCCGCTGACGTCAGCAGGCGCATGCGCAGTGATGGCCCGGCGAAGGCCCGGTGCATAGCACCGGACCCTGTCGGAAAGTCCACCGTAAAGATGGGCACATGCGCGGGAGTGACGTCTCGAGACTCCGGCCACTCACAGCGCCAGAGCCGCTTACCCGGAAGGATTCACGGAGTGAAGATGGCAGCTCCCTCCTCGGGGACCGGATGGACCTGTCAGAGCTTCGTATTTGCATTTTCAGGTTAGGAAAAAACAAAACAACCAGAGATGATAACAAGCAAGCTGACAACCAAAAAGGGGGGGGGGGGGGGGGGGG
>BLSH010036609.1:1718242-1743372 GCA_018402905.1 Glandirana rugosa
GTAAAACTGTCGACCTGGACCACGACAGTGTTTTTTGACTAGTAGTAACTAAGACCAACTGTCACCCACATGTTCGAACCCCCGACCCCGTATTGTCTTGGGAGGGAAGAAGTATAAAGGAAGGGTAGACATGGGATGTGAGGGGGAAGAGGGGGGAGGGGGAAAAACCAACAGTCGAACGAACAATATTAGTAGAGACCAACAAAACAAAGAAGGATTGGACTTTTACGTCTCCACTGGCCCGTGGTACCATATTCTCTACGGGCAGAAGGTACAAAGTCAGGTAATATCATAAATTTCACCTTGAAATCAGTCTTTTACTTCAGGACGATCTACTGAAATCCGACCGGGGAAAACGTCCATATCGATACATTTTATAATTTGTATTCTCAGATAGTGTAGGGTCCAGATGGGAAGGAAATATGAAGAAGGGAGGGTTCTGTTATGCCCCAGCCCCCAAGCTTGTACACCCACTGTCAACCAGAATCAATGATGATCAGTTTTTTGTGACAGCACCAGGTCCAGCTGTCAAAATGCGATGTCCCGGCGGATTTCTCCTTCCACCTCATTTGTGGGGATTGTGCTAGTTATTTTTTTTTTTTTGTTCAGCCAAAAACTACCCCTATATCCAGCTTTAGAGAAAAAAGGTGACCGAAACTCTACATATATGACCAGCAGAGCCAGGAGATTGCAGAATGTGAGCATAGAGATAAACATGGTGAATTACAAAAGCATAGATGGCCGGGCCATCTACACCAGAACTTGGCCACGTTTTTACACAATGTGTGTACAAACCAAATTATACCGTGTGAACGTCATCTTTTTCCTGCAAAGTTTGCTTAGAGCTTGGTAACTAATTCCTGAAACTTTCAGTCATCTGCTGCATTCTTGGGCACAATAAAAGTCTTACCACTTCATGAATAGAGCGATTGAAGCCATCATCTTCTGTCAGGATGAGAAGAATGATCAGAGCCATATAAACGTGGTGGGAATTCCGATCCTCGACATGGTACAAGATCTCCAGAATGGGTAGAACCTTCAAAACAAAACAGATAAACGTTATTCCACAAGCCCCATTCTTAAACTCCTAATATGTTGCCACTTGCAATCCTTAAACCCTCTTGCCCCATTTCTGATCCTTTCCATTCTATAAATAACTGCAGGAAGTCATCAACGTGTACCTTCGATTGTGGACACAAACTTATCAATACAATCATTCAACGGATCATATAATCCTGAAATTTGCGTTGAATCATGCCTAGTGGCATCCAATCTACTTTCTGGGAACCCAGGTCATCACCGAGGGCACATCAAAGCACCAAACTGGACTCACACTACCCCAGGACAGCACAGCTCTCAAAGGTCACCGGAAGGAACACCCACTGTTGGTGCGGAGGAGAAAGAAGAGAAAAGGACCTGCGTCATCTGTGCATCATCAAGAAAACTTCTGGATTTAGGACATTTATGTATGAATTTATGTTTTAAAAGAAAGGGGTCTTCAGGATTGAAGGTAGTTATTCTATAGGTGGAGATGGGCTTTAGTTTCCTCTCGGATTCTGATTTCCCATCAGTTAAAGCGGAGTTCCACCCTAAAGTGGAACTTCCGCTGGTTGGATTCCTCCCCCCCTCAGGTGTCACATTTGGCACCTTTCGGGGGGGAGGGGGAAGAGGACACCTGTCTTTAGACAGGTGTCCTTTTCCACACTTCCGGGAGTTCTGGCCGGCGGACGCGGCCGCTGACGTCAGAAGCCGGCTCCCTCCTCCCTGCTCGCTCTGCTACTGGCCGCCTGGCCAGTAGCAGAGCGTGGCAGAGCTCGCGCATGCGCGGTAAGGTGCCCGGCGTGAAGCTGTACTGCTTACACGTCCGGGTTCCCTTACCCGCGATGGAAGCGGCTGCACCCGTCCCCCGATCCGAAGATCGGCGGCGGGTGCCGACATCGCTGGAGTCCAGGACAGGTAAGTGTCCTAATGTTAAAAGTCAGCAGCTACTGTATGTGTAGCTGCTGACTTTTAATTTTTTTTTTTAGCCCGGACCTCCGCTTTAAGCAGTATGGCGTTTGTCTCCGAACTCAGCAACTTCATTTTTCACTGATTGGAAACACATAATGCCTTTCTAAACCAAGATATTTTGTGACAAAAAGGTAATCTTTGCATTCTTTTGATTTCTTATTTTCATTAACAGTGAGCTACTCTTTTCTAATGACAGAAGCAATCTACTTTAAAGAGATCGAGTGGAATTTCAAGATCCTTTCACGATGGTATAGGGACCCCTCAACTCTGCAAAAAATATTTTCTGAGGCATCAGCTACATGCTGGAGATACGGTCCCGAATGAGGAACGTACCTCCATATCTGGTGGGAGTGTACGAGAATCCGCCCCCTGTGAAACAAAGTATTCCAGATCTACAATGACCTTTACGATGAGTCCTTGACTCCCTCCCCTAAACTGGCTTTGCTTTCCATCCTCCCGGGGTCCATACCGTCCCAAAAACTGAGCCTCCTCCGATTTTTCTTATCGGCTGCCAGGCAAATCATCCCATTATACTGCAAAATCGCCCATCCACCACCCCTGGCTCTCTGGGTATCCACTATGAATTATATTATGCGGATGGAAGAGATGCTAGCGATGAATAACTGTACTTTTAACAAGTATAAGCTGTTGTGGTCTACCTGGCTTTGCTTCTGCTCCTTAGACACCCTCACAAACATTTTGAGTTCCCAGACAAATCCACCCACACCTTGAGCTTCCAAGGGGATGCCCGTGACGGGCCCTCACATCCCAACACGGATCCGATTGACTCGTGAAAATCGGGCAGACCACCCTCCCCCCTCTTTTTTTTTTTTTACACCCTCTGGTCTCTTCCCCTCCTTTTTCTCTCCCTCTCCATCTCCCCTATCCGTTTTGAGTCCTCTTATTTCATTCTTCTCCTATCTTCCTTTCTCTTCTGTACTCCTCTATTTCCTTAAGAAAAAATGTTAAAATGGAATCGTGTTATGACTACCAGGCCAGCAGTTTTACCTTCTTGAGTCCCCCACGGTCAACGATTGTAGCTCACCACGGGCCTTGCCGCGGACGATAGTCATTTGGCAGACCCATGGGCGATTGTAATTATTTACTGTCGCATATCTGTATATTGTTTGCTTTTCCTAATAAAAATATATTCAACCCTAAAGAGAACCAGTGACAATGGGGATTATGAAGGAATCCAGATATTGTTTTTATTATAATTGAACATGATTATTTAAAGCAATATTCAACCCAAAAGCAATTATTTAACCACTTGCCTCCTGGGTATTTCCAATCCCTATCCTGACCAGGCCAATTTTCAGCTTTCAGAGCTTTTGCACAGTGAATGACAATTGCGCGGTCAGGCAACACTGTACCCATATGACATTTTTATCATTTTTTTCACACAAATAGAGCTTTCTTTTGGTGGTATTTAATCACCACTGGGTTTTTTGTTTTTTGCTGAACAAATGAAAAAAGACTGAGAATTATGAAAAACACACCATTTTCTTTGTTGTAAAATTTTGAAAATAAGTAATTTTTCTGCTGATGTGCGCAGATGAGGCTGCACTGATGGGCACTGATAGGCCCTGATGAGGCTGCACTAATTGGCAAAGATGAGGCTGCACTGATAAGGCGTCTATGATGGGCACTGATAGGCAGCACTGATGGGGCTACACTGATAATCCGTGCCTCGATAATCAGTGCCCCGATAATCAGCGTAAATGTGTGCTGTCACAGGATTGCCGGTTATCAGCTTTCCTTTTCTCACACAGTGACAGCGCTTAGGGAAGGAAGTGCTGATAACCGGCATTTGTTTACATGGGATCAGCTATGATTGGACACAGCTGATCACGTGGTAAAGGGCATTGTGATTGGTCCTTTACCTTGATCTGTGATCCAAAGGACACAGCGATCACAGAACGCACCTGATGCGCTGAGGGGAGGGGTTCTGGACAACCGCGCTGAAGCCATCTTTCGGCTATAGCACGGTCGGCAAGTGGTTATTATATTGCAGTTTACCAATTCTTAGATGTGATGGCTGCATTAGTTTTCTTTTTTAGACTTGCTTTCTTTTATTTTCATCTGGTGATCCAGTAGGTCTGTTTTTCAAAAGAACAAGTTGTCTTGCAGTTGTATCAGTTTACAGGGATGAGACAAACCAATTACCATTAGCAGGGCTACCATTAGCAGGGCTGCTTACAATGATTAGTCTTTATTTATGTAAAAGCTTTATCCCAAAAAGAAAAAAAACAACTGTTTGCTGTAATAGAATATAAAGTGTTAGCTGGGATTTGTTTTCAATTTGTAAGTGTATTTAAATCTGCTAGTACATCCAACACTCCCCTTCCACCAAACAGGCAAGACTGCTGTCTAAAGCTGCCCCCCTGTGCTCCATCTAGAGTGGGGGCACCCTAATACAGAAGGTGGTTACCGGCCAGATCAGCAGGTGGAAACAGAGGGAAAAAAGCCTAAGAAAACCAATGTAGCCACCACATCTGATTAGTAAGCTGCAATATATTGCATTTTTGGATTTTGGTTTATTACTGCTTTAAGAATATCAAATTCCCCCTTTGCTTGACTTATCTAATATTGACATGCTGGGGTGTCGGGAAAAGGGAGGGGGTTCTGTGGTCAGAGGTCATCTGAAATCTGACATTGTTTGCCTGTCAGCCACATGACCCCCACAGATTGCACATTCAGAATCTGGGAGACTTCTGATGACCACAGTCTCTCTAACATGTCCTTTTAAAAAGCTGCCAAATCAATATCATTATCCATAAGTCTATTTAGTTTACATTCGCGAACATGCAATAAGAAAAGCAAGAAGAGAGGTCAGAACATATGCTCTAAATGAGCTTCAGGTCAGTGGCCCAAGGTTTTTAAAGCTAGTGGATCAGAACGACATCTAGGAAACTGAAAATCAAATGTAATAAATGTGGCGCTTACTCAAATACGATAATCAAATAATCAAGCGATCAAGTGATTGTCATATTTGAGTAAGTGCCACATATAGAACATTTGATTTATTGTTTACTGTGTGGGAAGCCTTTTTAATGCTGGCAGCCGCTCTTTGGGTTTTTTGAAGTTTGCTTTGCACGTTAGTTCTGTTTATCTTTTTATCTCGGAAACTGGCATTTTTGCGAGGTCAGCCCACTTATTTCTTGCAAAGGTTTCTATTTCTATATACAAATTATAAGCAATACTTACAAGGCTCTCGATGTCTGTGCGGGACAGGACGTAAGTGCGAACGTTGCTGTTCTGATGTAGTAAGGTGTACAGGAGAAGGGTGGCCTGGTCTGACGTCTGCTGATCGCAGAGGGCTGTGTACAGACTGTTGAAGTTGATCTGGAATGAGTGTGCGCTGGGGCTGGGTGGAACAGAGCTGTCTGAAATGAAAGATTGGACATTTCTGAGTTGTGTAGTGAAATGGACATCTCAAATTCATTTGAGAGTAGGCACTGGTCCACGTTAAAAAAAAAAAAAAAAGAATAAATAAAAAGGTTTACTAAACTTCACCTTTCACATCACCTTTGCGATGTGGCACTACTTAACTTAAAGAGGAACTGCAGTCTGCTCACATAATTGGTAATAAAAGCATCTTTGCCATTCTGAAGCTTCCCTCCATCCACATTGCATATTATTTTATATATACTGTGATCCTGTACTTGACAAATATGCTGCAGAAATCTCTCTCCACTAGGTCTGGCTGCATCCATTTTAACTGTGGGCAGCTGAAGCTGCTGCCTCTTCACTTCCTGGATTTACACACACAGAGGCACACCCAGCTCTGCAGCTCTCATTGATCCTCTTATGACTCATCCCCCCTCCCTTCCTGGTAAATTCTCACGATAGTCAGAAGGAGAGCTGTGCATGATGTCAAATGCCAAGGCATTTTACCAGACAAGAAACAGGCAGTGGGCTGTATAAGGTGTTTACTGGCAGAAAAAAATGTTTTACTATCTAAAGTTAAAACAACAAGGGCAGAGGATTTAATAGATGGAAAGCTGAAAAAATGACTGAAGTACCACTTTAAGGAGGTAACGTTCACATTCCAAAAACGCTACTTCACGAGGTCCAAAAGCGGCTCATAGGGACTATGGTCTATGACAGTGGTCTCCAAACTGCGGGCCTTTACTTGCCCTTCAGGCACTATTCCTTCCACAGACACCAATGGTGGTGTTCTAATTCTCCCACTGAAACCAATGATGGTGCACAATTCTGTCCACTGAAACCAATGATGGTGCACGAATATTGCTAATTGACAACAATAGGGCACTATTCATCCTACTGATACCAACGATGGGGCACTGTTCCTCCCATTGCACCCAGTGATGGGGTACTGTTCCTCCCGTTGCCCCCAACGATGGGGCACTGTTCCTCCAGTTTCTCCCAACGATGGGGCACTGTTCCTCCCATTGCCCCCAACAATGGGGCACTGTTCCTCCCATTGCCCCCAATGATGGGGCACTGTTCCTCCCATTGCCCCCAATGATGGGGCACTGTTCCACCCATTGCCCCCAACGATGGGGCACTGTTCCACCCATTGCCCCCAACGATGAGGCACTGTTCCTCCCATTGCCACCAACAATGGGGCACTGTTCCTCCCATTGCCACCAACAATGGGGCAGTGTTCCTCTCATTGCCCCCAACGATGGGGCACTGTTCCTTCCACTGACCCCAACGATGGGGCACTGTTCCTTCCATTGACCCCAATGATGGGGCACTGTTCCTCCCATGGCCCCCAACGATGGGGCACTGTTCCTCCCATTGCCCCCCAACGATGGGGCACTGTTCCTCCCATTGCCACCAACGATGGGGCACTGTTCCTCCCATTGCCTCCAACGATGGGGCACTGTTCCTTCCACTGACCCCAATGATGGGGCACTGTTCCTTCCATTGCCCCAAATGATGGGGCACTGTTCCTCCCATTGCCACCAACGATGGGGCACTGTTCCTCCCATTGCCACCAACGGTGGGGCATCTGGGTCAGTTCCTTTCACTGACCCAAACGCTGGGGCACTGTTCCTTCCACTGACACCAATGATGGGGCAGTATCCCCCACACCCAATAACAAAGATGGGTCATTGTTTACTCCTACTGATGCCAGGGCATTGTGTTCTACTCAAACTGGCCGCAGTCCGGTCCCTGTAAAGTTTGAAGGATGGTAAACTGGTCCTTTGTTTAGAAAGTTTGAAGACCCGCATAACTGAACATCAACTGAACCCTATTTTTGGAATGAAGACAACTGCTGCCCACCAATTTCTACACCTGGCAGGTGACCCACACAGGACTATCCTCTGCTCCCCCCCCCCTCCTCTCCTTAACCCAGGCAAATAGTACCTTCTGATTTCTTCCTTCATCCTTAGCCTTCTAGTTTTCCATTTTCTCCGTCGCCTATGTTCAACTCTTCTCTCCTTTTTACTCAAACATTTTCCCTTTGGTCTGATTGGTACCCCTCTCTCTCGCCTCACAGAGGCATTCTTACCTGCTGACATGGAGCACTCCCCTATAACATCGTTAGTCTCCCCCTCTTCAAGGCTATCAATGACGCCCTTGGTGCTTTGCCGATTGTAATGTTTTGCCTTTGCCCACAATTGCCACTGTAATATTCAAGCAGAATTCAATATGCTTGCCTCTGCTGTACATCTAATTCTGAATGTTACCTTTACCTTGCTTGTTGAAAAAATATTTTTTAAAAATCCAATAAAGCTTTTGTGAAACAAAAAACACTACTTAAGTCAATGTTATTGTGCATAAAGAATTTTTTACTTATTGCCAACCAGAATTCTACAGGCAAGGCACGCAAAAGCGTTCCTTTAATATATTGCCAGAACATTGTAAAAAGTTTAATCCACCTAAAACAATTTCCCTTTTGGATGTACAATTTCCCTTTTGGATGTGCAATAAAGTGTTGAATTATCCTTCTTTTAGCTAGGAACCCCAGTGGTAAGATCTTTACATAGCTGTCAAGTCTGTTACAAGGGGTCACACTTTCTCTGTTGGGTTTTCCATTGACCTTACAGTAATTAGAACAGAAAGAGTAAGATGTTAAACCAAATTAAGCATAGCTCTGACCTCGGTGAAACCTTAACTTTTGGAATGCCCAAGTGATGGGTGGAAGCAGGTACAAAATAACAAAAAAAAAAAAACAAAAAACAAAAAAAAAACACCAAAACGGTTTTGGCTGGACCAGCACTTTAAATTAAAACGGCAACATACCTTGTGTGTTCCTGAAGGAAGTGATAGACTGGCGGAAAGGATTCGGACTATCTGCTGCATCAGTTAGGTTGGCGAGGACGAGAAGAAGTAGCAGACTCTGGTTAGCCAGGGGTGAAGACTGCTCCTGTTGGGGGGTTGGTTTGTTACCCACGCCCCCTAGTGTTAGCACTGTCCAAAGTCCACCTGAAAGACAATATCATAACATCAGTGAAGTTGCTCCGATATCTCAGATCATTTCATCAAATATTTATTTTTTTGTGTCTTAAAAAAAAAAATCAAAGAACAAGCGGTTTTTAAGTGTCTAAGAAGTCATTTTCATGGGTGCAATATATAATGGGAAATTAAAACAGTTTGCGTCTAATTTAAAGTATGTATAAACCAAAGAACAAAAATATATTGTGGTTTACCAGTCCTCAGATGTTATTTTCAAAACCAAGTACATTTTTTAAAAATTACAGAAAGTACTGGTTGATCCTGCCAAAAAACTTGTGTCTTTGTAGCTTTCTGTGCACTGAACAGAAACCTCAATCTTGTGAATCGTCACAGTTCTCATCTCCCTATGTAATGGAGATGAGGATTGGGGGATGTTTGAAGTCCAAATCAAGAGAGCAGCCTTGGATGACATACATGTTTCTCAACAGATACAGTACAGATAGCAAATGTAATTCTAAAATGGGTTGTGTGGAAGGTCTCATTCACTAAAGCAGCCGAGGGGTGGCAAATATTTAGCTGCATGTTGCGTTCAGCAGGTGGTACCACAGGCCAACGCGAGGTATGTGGTTTTACACCTAAATGCATGCAGTGGTTCAGCCTCTTTATAGTGTTTAAAAAGGTGAGGAGAAGGTGGCATATCGCTTCCTCACCGCCTACCAAACGCCCTCTGAAAACTGATCCATTGTGGATAATTTTTTTGAGGGGCTGCCGCATGTCAGAACAAGCCCTTACTGGCAAGATCACTAGGTAAAGATAAATGAAAAAGCCCAAAATCACAGCTTCCAAATCAAAGGGCTGTTGGGGTATAGATATACTACAATTTTTTTTTTTTTAAGAATAATTTTATCGTTCAGAATTTAACTGCAGAAAAAAAAACATGGCGAGAGGTTGCAATTGTACCCAAATGCACTCTAAGTTATGATCGGTTTATGAATGGAAAATGATTAGAAACTTGAATTATGGTGAATCAAGTGGACTTTCTGCATTCAGCACAGCTGAAATGTTTCCTGCACGCCAATGTCAATGCAATAAATGATTTTACTATTTGACTACTGTGGTTCTTTAAATCAAACATCACTCCACTTTGATATGATCTGGCAATATTAAAGACATTCTTTTTACTGACTGCTTAATATTAAACATTCCAGATTTGTGAAGCGTCCTCTGCTAAAACCCTCAGAGACCTGTCAAATTAAATTCCACTAAAGCTGTCACTTGCGCTCCATAGAACTGACGTTCCACCAACCAAATATAAAGGATTAAAAAGATATATTTCTTTAGCAACGAAGAACAGTTTTCAAATCCCCCTAGGTGAAGGCTCCTAACAATTCCTTTAAAAGCGCAGTCCCCAAGCCGGAGCCAAATGCTCCCACCCAAAATCAGCTGTACAACAAACAAGAGCGGGCGATGAGGTCATGCAGGAATCAAGCAAGCTGCCCTTCACAGCCTGTAAAATGTGTCAGGCGAGGAAAAACATTCCAATGGCCTTACATCTTCTACACAACCATCAGAGGTGACTCTCAGAAACCAGGACTATGGAACACAGGCAGTCAGGATATAAGCCTGCTGGGTTCGCTTAGAGAGGCAGGTAATTTTGGGCGACTTTATGATGCACATGTGACTACTGGGCATGGCAGGCTTGTAAAATTTTCATCAAGGCCCTCATGCCTGAGGTGAGATCAGTAAGCTGGTGTTTGACCCAGGAGAGACGGTTCCTCTGGCAACCCAAAAACAAATGCTCAACCTTCTGATCCATCAGCAACCAGATTCGCACAGCATTCATCAAACTAACTGAAGAACGGTTTAAATAAATGGCTAAAAAAATGTGAAACCTGACACGGATGTCAGGAAGAATAATGAACTATCTGCCGAACATTACCAGGTAATATATAGGTACCCCTAGGAATAAGATAACAGTCTACTGACAAGGCAAATGTTGTGACAATCTAATGTCTTTGGGGTACCAGCAAACATTTCTGGCTGATCAGTGGGGAACGAGGTGGACAAGTTAGAAATCCTTGCTACTATTTTCTCTGTAAAAGGCCAGCAGTGACAGTGTCCCTAGGCTAAACATGACCGGCAGCACAATACACTTGTTCGTGATTAGGGA
This sequence comes from Glandirana rugosa, assembly GCA_018402905.1. Lineage (NCBI taxonomy): Eukaryota > Metazoa > Chordata > Amphibia > Anura > Ranidae > Glandirana > Glandirana rugosa. The sequence goes on from BLSH010036609.1 coordinate 1,728,795, forward strand.
ATTGCTGTCCTGAACAGATGCCCAAAGATGGTCAGTATGACCCTGCACGTCTCACTACCAGCACAGGAGATGTCTCCATCACCCATCTTCAAAGGCTAAACATCATCAGTCACAAAAAATACACCGGTTTGTCTAAAGCCTCATACACACAATGCCAATTTCGGACAACAGAACGTCTGTTTTTTGTTGGATGCTTGACTCGTTTCGAAAGTGAAGAGCGCACCAAAGATCCGAAAATTTTTGTACGACCAAATTCAACGTCAGAAGGGATGTAATGTGTTGAATAGTTTTGTATGTATTTTTTCGTTTCTGAGCATGCGTAGTTATGGTCGTACGATTTATTTTCTTACGAAAACCATACTAATGATACGAGAATCGGACGTTGAGTTGCTGTAAATTGTCTAGTCTGCACAACCAGCTATTGTCTTAAGAGAAATCAAAATTGTCTGTCGAAAGGAGCATACTAAAAGGTAAGAATTTCGGACGATCTGCCATCGAATGAAAATTTCTGTCCGAAATTTGCATCGTGTGTACGGGGCTTTAGGGTTCATTTACACCAGATGCACTAGCATGTGCGCTCAATGCACACATCGTGATTTGAATGGATCCTAAAGGTAATGGCTGCCCTGAATAGATGCCAAAAGGTAGCCAAGGTGGCACTTGCATGCCCCACTGCTCTCGTCCCATTAAAGGGTGATTCCGAAGTAAAAAACAAAATAATATTGTTTAGTAAAATACCATAGAATGGAACAATGGCAGTTTTTGGGAAAGCTTATAATGGAACGCTTAAATCCTATATTGGAGAAGTCATGCACAAAAAAAAGTCAAGCAGACAGCAAGGACTAGCTCCCTGTACTAACCGTGGTTTCCTATTGAGCTAATCTTTTTACCATTAGTGACTTATGATAGTTCTGGCAATAATAAAGGCATTCTGTTTACTAACTGCTTAATATTCTGTTGCTATGTGAAAGCTGCCATTTTTGTCTTACATTATGCTTTTTTTAAAGTTTAAAAGCATAACAATGTATAAGGATTACTGCTATTTAGCTGTACAAAGAAAGATTATAAGCAGTCATAGCTTAGGGGGATTTGAGAAAAGAAAAAATTAAACTTGACCAATTAAATTCACACTTCCCTTTAGACCAGTGATATTCTAACCCTCATATGACCACTGCCTGACAAACTATATTGTCAAAAGTATTGGGACACCTGCCTTTACACGCACATGAACTTTAATGGCAACCCGGTCTCAGTCCGTAGGGTTCATTATTGAGTTGGCCCACCCTTTGCAGCTATAATAGCTTCAACTCTTCTGGGAAGGCTGTCTACAAGGTTTAGGAGTGTGTCTATGGGAATGTTTAACCATTCTTCCAGAAGAGCATTTGTGAGGTCAGCCACTGATGGTGGACGAGAAGGTCTGGCTTGAAGTCTCCGCTCGAATTAATCCAAAAGGTGTTCTATTGGATTGAGGTGAGGGCTCTGTGCAGGCCAGTCAAGTTCCTCCAGCCCAAACTCACTCATCCATGTCTTTATGGACGTTGCTTTGTGCATTGGTCCAAATCATTTGGTGAAGGGGGGATTATGGTGTGTGGTTGTCTTTTAGGGGTTGGGCTTGGCCCCTTAGTTGCAGTGAAGGGACCTCTTAAGGCGTCAGCATACCAAGACATTTTGGACAATTTCATGCTCCCAACTTTCTGGGAAAAGTTTGGGGATGGCCCTTTCCTGATCCAACATGACTTTGTACCAGTGCACAAAGCAAGGTCCATAAAGACATGGATGAGCGAGATTGGGGTGAAGGAACTTAACTGTCCGATTTATTGAAAGTCCGATTTTGATAGAGGCAGTAGAAATGTATGACAGATTCAAGGAGAGGGGATATACTCACAGAACCCTATTAAAAAAAAAAAAAAAAAAAAATCAAAGGAAGCATCAGAAAGGGGCAGGTCGACCCTTCTGGAGGACAGACCTCCCCGTTCTACTATCCAGTAAAAATCCAATGGACCAACAAGATTTATTACGCAGTATGGTGCCCAATGGAGTAAGGTTAGGGAGATCCTTGCCCAACATTGGCCTATGCTGCGTCAGTGTCCCATTTTATCGAGGATGGTGGGAGAATATCCACAGATGGTAGCTCGCGAGCTGCCAATCTATCAGACACGCTTACCCACTCTGAATACATACAATCCAGTAATGATTCATGGCTATCTTCATTTCCTAAAACAATAGGGATGGTGCCTTGTTGCTATTGCCAAATATGTATGCACGTTGAATGTACAGGGACCTTCAATGATATGGGCGGTGTAAAGGTATATTCGATTAAAAGTTTGATTAACTGTTCAACTACCTGTATAATTTACAGCATACAAATGTCCATGTAATAAAATGTACATAGGAAAAACTAAGAGACAGTTGAGCATCCGTATTAGTGAACATCTAAGATATCAAAAAGAAGGAGCCTGAGATTCCCCTGGCACAGCATTTCCTCCAATACCATCATGTCAGTACCGATGGACTAAAAAGTAAAAGGCATTTACAGTATCTCACAAAAGTGAGTTCACCCCTCACATTTTTGTAAATATTTTATTCTATCTTTTCATGTGACAACACTGAAGAAATTACACTTTGCTACAATGTAAAGTAGTGAGTGTACAGCTTGTAAAACAGTGTAAATTTTGCTGTCCCCTCAAAGACAATTGAGTACTGTCCTTGATACTTTTTTTATTTGCACTAACATACAATTTTTCAGGACCATGCTAGAGCAAATAAAAAAAGTATCACGGACAGTAGTCAATTTTCTCTGTCGCAATTGCACTAATGCGGTTACAATCGCCTCAAGCTGTCCCCTCAAAATAACTTAACACACAGCCATTAATGTCTAAACCACTGGCAACAAAAGTGAGTACACCCCTAAGTGAAAATGTCTAAATTGGGCCCAAAGTGTCAACATTTTGTGTGGCCACCATTATTTTCCAGCACTGCCTTAACCCTCTTGGGAATGGAGTTCACCAGAGCTTCACATGTTGCCACTGGAGTCCTCTTCCACTCCTCCATGACATCACGGACCTTGCGCTCCTCCATCTCCTGTTTAAGGATGCCCCACAGATGCTCAATAGGGTTTAGGTCTGGAGACATGCTTGGCCAGTCCATCACCTTTACCCTCAGCTTCCTTAGCAAGGCAGTGGTTGTCTTGGATGTGTGTTTGGGGTTATGCTGGAATACTGCCCTGCGGCCCAGTCTACGAAGGGAGGGGATCATGCTCTGCTTCAGTATGTCAGAGTACATGTTGGCATTCATGATTCCTTCAATGAACTGTAGCTCCCCCAGTGCCGGCAGCACTCATGCAGCTCGAGACCATGACACTCCCACCACCATGCTTGACTGTAGGCAAGACACACTTGTCTATGTACTCCTCACCTGGTTGCCACCACACACGCTTGACACCATCTGAACCAAATAAGTTTATCTTGGTCTCATCAGACCACAGGACATGGTTCCAGTAATCCATGTCCTTCGTCTGCTTGTCTTCAGCAAAATGTTTGCGGGCTTTCTTGTGCATTATCTTTAGAAGAGGCCTCCTTCTGGGACGACAGCCATGCAGACCAAATTTGATGCAGTGTGCAGTGTATGGTCTGAGCACTGACATGCTGATCCCACCCCCCTTCAACCGCTGCAGCAATGCTGGCAGCACTCATACATCTATTTCCCAAAGACAACCTCTGGATATGACGCTGAGCATGTGCACTCAACTTCTTTGGTTGACCATGGCGAGGCCTGTTCCGAGTGGAACTTGTCCTGTTAAACCGCACGCAATGTCTTTGGTCGACCATGGCGAGGCCTGTTCTGAGTGGTACCTGTCATGTCAAACCGCTGTATGGTCTTGGCCACAGTGCTGCAGCTCAGTTTCAGGGTTTTGGCAATCTTCTTATAGCCTAGGCCATCTTTATGTAGAGCAACAATGATTTTTTTTCAGATCCTCAGAGTTCTTTGCTATGTTGAAATTCCAGTGACCAGTATGAGAGAGTGAGCGATCACACCAAATTTAGCACACTTGGCTCTCCATTCTCACCTTGTAGAAGACCTTGTAACACTAATGAGTCACATGACGACGGGGAGGGAAAACGGCTAATTGGGCCCAATGTGGACATTTTCACTTAGGGGTGTACTCACTTTTGTTGCCAGCGGTTTAGACATTAATGGCTGTGCATTGAGTTATTTTGAGGGGACAGCAAATTTACACTGTTATACAAGCTGTACACTCACTACTTTACATTGTAGCAAAGTGTCGTTTCTTCAGTGTTGTCACATGAAAAGATATAATAAAATATTTACAAAAATGCGAGGGGTGTACCCACTTTTGTGAGATACTGTATGCTCTTAAGTTGAGTAGTTGGCAGGGTGATTTTGACAGGATTCTTCGAAAGAAAGAAAAATTCTGGATATATAAATTAAATACCTTGATACTCCCGTGTTGTAAAGCGCTGTGCAAACTGTTGGCGCTATATAAATCCTATATAATAATAATACCCGTAGGCTTGAAGAACTTAATTTACGGGTCTTTCTGGGTCATCAATGTTTGACCGTCCCCACAAAGTGGTTCACTTAACCTTGCCCTTGTCCTCTCTTTTGAATTCATTTTCAATCGCCTTTACCCTATGGTTACCTGTGGGTACTTGATTCCACTAATTCTGGTTCTAGGGACATTAACTTTAAATTTTCATTAACTTTCCATATGTTCCTTTTAAATGACATTTAAAACTGAAGGTAGCTGTGCTCTGTGAACTGTTTTCTGTGCATTTTTTCCCCTATGGTAATCTGTGGGTAATTATTCTCATTAACAAATTTTGGTTCCAGGGAAATAATTAACCTTAACTTTTTTTTTTTTTAACTTCCCCTATGTTCTTTTTACCTGACATTGAAGACTGATGAAGGTAGTAGTGCACTGTTGGCTGTGTTGTGCGCATCCTCACCTGCCAATTATAATGAATGGATGTTGATTGATACTATAGATTATAAATCTCTAAACTGTCTGGAATCATTAGGTTCTTCCCCCTTAAACACATTTAGGGGCTGAGCTAAAGGGTGTATTTCAGCTCGTCCCAGCTAGGGGGCATCACGCCCTGAAGGAGCTGGGTTTCCGATGAAATACATTAACATTAGCAGGTGTGCGCCAGGCGTGGTCTAGCTCTCCATCCACCCTTTCCATCCATCTGGGCAGCCGCGGTTATACTTCTGATACCGCAGTGAGTACACTGACTCAGATGTGGAGCATGGTTCAGCCATCATGAACTACTTGGAGCCATGATTCACAGCCATTCCTGGCTGATCTTTCACTGAGCGGCACACATCAATGGGAAGGAACGCATTCAACTACCAGGTGTGACTTTTACTTTATTTTGCAACACTTTATACTGCGGGACTCTGCTGGTCTCCCTGGGCTGATCTGGAGCTGCATTTTCTTGGAGCATAGGGGCTGGATGAGGACTATTTGTTGGTGGGATACTCCACAAGCCATCCATTATCTGTTATTCCTCTGCATCAACAGGTGCTGCAGCCTGTCATTATCAATCCATACACTAGAGACCGGTTACCTGCCATTGTTTTTCCAATATGGTCTGGCTGTTGGCTTCATGGTCACTCTAACAATTGAGGATTATTCCTTCATACACTAATTATGGTGCAAGTAAGGTGTCCACATATTAACTTATAGGAGGAAGTGTGTTGCTGTTATCAGAATCATTCCAAGGACCCTGGATTAATCCATCTGAAGGGCCATCCACGAACTGCTCAGTGTACCCACCCTCTGTTTAGTGTTATTTCAAACACATTCATAGACCCGTAACCTATGACACTGGCATTCTGGCAAGATTGAATAATGTACTTAACCGATAAGACTATGGTTTAGTGCACTGAACCCCATTTGACAGTTCGGTGCTTGCCACGCTGCTGTGCCCCCCTTCAGATTTAGGTGCACATACATACACAGTCTCAATGTGATTTATTGCTTTAATGCAGTTTCATTATACATGATTTAACTGTGTGAGTGATAGAGCCCTGTTGCACTTTTTAGTGATTATTAGACAATGTTGTCTTTTTACTGGTGATGGTGGGTGGTTCCTTTTTTAATGTTGTGTTGATTATTTTTTGTACATAATAAAATTTGATTTTTTTTCTAGATTATTTTAGTAGGTACTTTATTAACCATATTCCGGTGGCTCATGATTATGGTCCTTAGGCAGTCTCTGACTATCTGCCTATTTTTGTATGAAGGAACATGACTTGCCTGTACAGAGCCCTAACCTCAGCCCAAAAGGACACCTTTGGGAGCGGAGACTTTGAACCAGGCCTCCTCGTCCAACATCAGTGCCTGACCTCACAAAAGAGCTTCTGGAAAAATGGTCAAACATTCCCATAGACACTCCTAACCTTGCGGACAGCCTTCCCCGAAGAGTTGAAGCTGTTATAGCTGCAAAGGGTGGGCCAACTCAATATTGAACCCTACGGACTAAGATTGGATGCCATTAAAGCCAATGTGCGTGTAAAGGCAGGTGTCCCAATACTTTTGATAATATAGTGCATTTAGCCATGTATGTACAGAGGGAGGACAAAGTTGGATTATCTATAGTTTATACAACAAAGCTGGATCGTATAGATAAGTTATTCATAAAGGCTATATTGACATTGAGGGCCATTTTCTATGTTTTTCAAATACTTGAGGGCTGAATAAAATCCCATCAGAGTCCCACCTTTACATCAGGGTCCCCATCAGAGTTTTCTAGATATGAGGGTGCTCATCAAAGTCCCCCCTTATAAAGTCCAGGTGAGGGTTGAGAGGGATTAAAGCACAGACCATAGGCAACATCTGCTAAATCTGTGCATACTGAGGATTTGCCACTGGCCCTACTTGAGGGCCATATAAAAACCAGAGGTGGTCCATGGACTGTAGGTTGAAGACCCCTGGGCCTATAATGTAAAAACAAAAAATCTTACCTGTTAAAAAAAACAAAAAACTAAACAATAAAAAACAACTTCACTTTTTGAGTTCAGAAACAGTTTAAGTAAGCAACAGTAACAGGTGAACAATCAAAACTAAGAACCTGATCCACTGCACACAAGGAGAAATACATTTACATGTAAAGCTTTTAATTCCCGTAGATTGCTTTTCATTTTTATACATTTAAAAAAAAATGTTTTTCATGTATAACGATTTAGATAAGGAATCTAAAATAAGGATTTTTACTCTACTCTAACCTCTCTTTTGGTGCCATTCAGTTCCCCTCTCCTCAGAACTCTGACAATTCATAGCGAAACTGGAGACCTTGTTTACGTGAATTAAACTGAGCTCTTTTCATGTAAAAAAAAAAAAAAAAATCAGATATTTCTTGACTTGACCTCCGTCCAGCAGCTCTGGCGCTGCCAATGTTTCAGATTGCTAAAAAAACATAACAAATTTACTTCTCTCTGGCAGCAATACAATCCCTCTGAAGGTAAAAAAAATCTTCAACAGAACGACGACCGAAAGCAAAATAAACCAAAGCTTCAAGTGTAAACTACTACACCACCATTCAATGTAGTTTTCTCTCTGAAGGTAGAAAATCTCCAACAGGACGACGACCTGAAGCAAAATAAACCGAGGCTTCAAGTGTAAATTACTATACCGCCATTCAATGTACCATTTCTCTCCAAAAGACGTACAACAAATGAACCAAGTGCGAGCTAAATAGCCTAAGATCAAGAGCTTATTTTCAGCCTCTAAAAACTGGCAAGATTGCTATTTAAGCAGAGGTGGTGCAAGAATTTTCAGAACATGACGTCTTAGTACCAGTAAGCTGTAGAAGTGTAAAATTTTCAGTGCCCATATAAACCAATCAGCCATATCATTAAGACCCCTTTCCCACTGGGACGTTTTTCAGGCACTTTAGCGCTAAAAATAGCGTTTGTAAAGCGCCTGAAAAACTCCCCCCAATCCACCCCAGTGTGAAAGCCCGAGTGCTTTCACACTGGGGTGGTGCGCTTGGAGGACAGGAAAAAAAAAGTCCTGCAAGCAGCATCTTGGGGTCGGTGTATACATCGCTCGCACATCGCCCCTGCGCATTGAAATATATGGGCAGCGCTTCTGAAGTGCTTTTAACCCCTTCATGTGAGTTAAAAGTGCTCTGCTGCCGTCCGAATAATGGCGCCAAAGCGCCGCTATAACAGGGCTAAAGCGACACTAAAACTAGTGCCGCTTTACCGCCATCGTCTCAGTGTGAAAGTAGCCTAAGATTGCTGACAGGTAAAGTGAACAACATTGACCATCTCATTACAATAGCATCTGAAAGTCAGTGGGATATATTAGGCAAGTAAATATGTTGTCCATGAACATGTGTGTTGAAATCAGAAAAAACAGGCATCACAGTTAGTTGTTTTTGGGACTGCATATCTGCTGACTGGTCAAAGTGCCCATGCTGACCCATGTCCACAACCAAAGGTGCCTACAATGGGCACATGAGCATCAGAACTGGATCATGGAGTAGTGAATTAAGGTGGTCTGGTCTGTTGAATCACGCTTTCTTTTACATCATGTGGATGGCCAAGTGTGTGTGCTTCACTTACTTGGGAAAGAGATGGCACCAGGATTCAGTATGGGAAGAAGGCAAGCTGGCGGAGGCAGCATGATGCTTTGAGCAATGTTCTGCTGGGAAACCTTGGTACTGCCATTCATGTGGATGTTACTTTAACTTGTACAGTGCCTTGAAAAAAATATTCATACACCTTGAAATTTTCCACATTTTGCCATGTTAAAACCAAACACGTAAATATATTTTATTGGGATTTTATGTGATAGACCAACACAAAGTGGCACATAATTGTGAAGTGGAAGGAAAATGATAAATGGTGTTACAAATTTTTGACAAATGTGAAAAGTGTGGGGTGCATTTGTATTCAGCACCCCCGAGTCAATACTTTGTGGAACCGCCTTTCCCTGCAATTACAGCTGCAAGTCTTTTTGGGGATGTCTCTACCAGCTTTGCATATCTAGGAGAGCACATTTTTGCCCATTCTTCTTTGCAAAATAGCTCGAGCTCTGTAAGATTGGATGGAGAGCGTCTGTGAACAGCAATGTTCAAGGGTCGCCACAGATTCTCAATTGGATTTAGGTCTGGACTTTGACTGGACCATTCTAACACATGGATATGCTTTGATCTAAACCATTCCATTGTAGCTCTGGTTGTATGTTTAGGGTCGATGTCCTGCTGGAAGGTGAACCTCTACCCCAGTCTTTTGCAGACTCTAACAGGTTCTCTTCTAAGATTGCCCTGTATTTGACTTCATATATCTTCCAAACAACTCTGACCAGCTTCCCTGTTCCCCCTGAAGAAAAGCATCCCCACAAAATGATGCTGCCACCACCATGTTTCACGGTGGAAATGGTGAGTTCAGGGTGATGGGCAGTGTTCGTTTTCCGTTACACATAGCGTTTTGCTTTTAGGCCAAAAAGTTCAATTTTGGTCTCATCTGACCTTCTTCCAAATGTTTGCTATGACCCCCACATGGCTTCTCACAAACGGGACTTCTTATGGCTTTCTTTAAACAATGGCTTTCTTCTTGCCACTCTTCCATAAAGGGCAGATTTGTGGAGTGCACGACTAATAGCTGTCCTGTGGACAGATTCTCCCACCTGAGCTGTAGATCAGAGTAAAGGGGGATGAATACAAATGCACTCCACACTTTGCAGATATTTATTTTTAAAAATTTCTGAAAACCATTTATCATTTTCCTTCCACTTCACAATTATATGGAACTTTGTGTTGGTTTATCACATAAAATCCCAATACAATACATTTACGTTTTTGGTTGTAACATGACAAAATGTGGAAAATTTAAAGGGGTATGAATACTTTTGTAAGGCACTGTACTACCTACCTAAAAATTGTTGCTGACCAAGTACAACCCTTCATGGAAATAGTATTCTGTCATGGCAGTGGCCTTTTTCAGTAGGATAATGGCCTCCGCCACACTGCAATAATGGCTCAAGGAACACAATAACATGTATAAGGTGTTGTCTTGGTCTCCAAATTCTCCAGATCTCAATCCATCAAAAGCATCTGTGGGATGTGCTGGAACAAGAAGTCTAATTCATGGAGCCCCCAAACCTCACAACTTACAGGAATTAAAGGATACATTCACTTTTTATTATTATTATTATTTTATTATTATACAGGATTTATATAGCGCCAACAATTTACGCAGCGCTTTACAAGCTGAGGGTAGACAGTACAAATACAATACACTTAAATACAGTAGGAATCAGAGGGCCCTGCTTGTTAGAGCTTACAATCTAAAAGGGAAGGTCAAGAGATACAAGAGGTAATAACTGTGGGGGATGTGCTAATAGAGAAGATAAATGTACAGTTGTTAGGTGGGAGCCAGATAGGCTTCTCTGAAGAGATAGGTTTTCAGGGATCACCTGAAGGTGGACAAACTAGGAGAAAGTCGGACAGGTTGGGGTAGAGCATTCCAGAGGATGGGAGAGGCTCTGGAGAAGTCCTGGAGGCGAGCATGGGATGAGGTGACAAGGGAGCTAGAGAGCAGGAGGTCTTGGGAGGAGCGAAGAGATCGGTTTGGTTGGTATTTTGAGACCAGGTTAGTGATGAAGCTGGGTGCCAGGTTGTGAATTTCTTTGCAAGTTATTGTTAGGATCTTGAATTTAATACGTTGGTTGAGTGGCAGCCAATGCAGAGATTGACATAGGGGTGGAGCAGATGCCGAGCGGTTTTTAAGGTGGATGAGCCTAGCGGCAGCGTTCATAATGCACTGAAGTGGGGTTAGACTATTTAGAGGTAAGCCAGCGAGGAGGGAGTTGCAGTAGTCGAGGCGAGAAATGACCAGGGAGTGGATTAGTAGCTTTGTGGCGTCATCGGTTAACTTTAAAAAAAGTTTTAAAAAAACATGCATTTACTAGATTTCTTTTTGTAGGAGCCTGGAAAGCATTGCACTTGCGATCAGAAGATCATGGATGCCATGTAGAACTCTTACTAAATGTCAGTGTAAGCTGTCTGCCTGTACATCGTATGGGCAGGCAGTTTCAAAGACAGAAAGATTCAATGAACTACTAGAGCTCTGACAGTTCATTGAGAACTACAAACCAGCAGCCGCAAAGGCTGTAGGAGTTCATAGTTGATTGATTCACAGGGATTGTGACCGGAATGCAGTGTGAGAAGCCACACGGGAATGCAGCTTTCCCGCACTGCATCCCAGTGAGAACAGGCCTTAAAGGATCTGCTACTGATGGCTTGGTGCCAGATACGACAGTATACCTTCAGAGGTCTAGTGGAGTCCATGCCATAACCAGTCAGGGCTGTTTTGGCAGTAAAAGGAGAACCTATGACTGATGCTTATAATGTTTTGGGACAGCAGTAAGGATAACCTAAGATAATTAAATCGAACCGCTATCCTTAAAACTAAATGGTTACATTTCTCAATAGCAGGGAGGGATGGGCAATTCATTTTCCAAAGGGGCTACATGAGAATATGGGACTGTTGTGGTGGGCAGAACCAATAGGCTGAACTTAATGCTCAATTAAATATCCCAATTATATGAGTGTACATAACAAGACATGATATCCCCTTAAATCAAATACTACAAATCTTTTTAGGGAACCAACCTTATGTAATATGGTAAACTAGCACCTCCTTGAGTCAACAGTTCACATACAGCAGAGCAGGCTGGCTACGGGAACCACGTGAGGGTGTTTATTCTCTCCACTATTAAACATGTCCTCAGCGTGTGATGACACTTCCACAGCAAGGCCTACCTCCCATGGTCCGCCCTAGTCGTTGAAGGGGGTCTAAGGCTCTTCTACATGGCTGGAGCTGCTCAGAAAGGGAGGGAATGCAACCACCATCTTGGTGACCAGCGGACCAATGAGGGTGGGAACACAACGGCTTGGCTGTTGAACGGTCTGGGGTAAAGAAACCACAACTGAGCTGCTTTCTGATGATGTCCTGAATGTGACGAAACACGGAGGCGCAAGACTTAAATTGTTGATGTCACTTTCACCATTTAGAACACACACGGACTCTAGAGGGGCATGGAGCAGCGGTGTTTCCTAAAGAGATACCGGCAAGTCATTCTGGGTGCTGAGGGGTGCACATGATTATTTTTTTTATGAATTCTTCAATATGGACCACATTATCCCTATGTTTCTCTGGGAAGCTCTGTGATAGAAACCAAGAGAGAATTGCTGCTTTGGCATGCTGATAATCTACTTCTCATAAGTGGTTGAATTCTGCAGGTGAGTAAGAACCCTGGTGGGGGGAGTGTGAAGACACACGGTGGTCCATTTGTTGTAAACACATGAAACACTTATGATTGGAAGGACTATATATTGCACTTTATTTCAAAAGCATTATTGCATTTCATGCATTTGTTTGCTACATTGTGCACATGGGATTTGGCTTATTGCACTGTAAAGAGACTGCACTTTAAAATCGTTTGGGTTCATTGATATGTATTTTGTGAATTTTGCACTGTCATGATTTATGAGTTTACTGAGAGCACTTTGGTTATACCTTGCACATGGTATTTGTGCTACAATGACATTGCACTTTATAATTATATGGGTTCACTGGTACATATTTTTGTAAAAGAGCACTTTATGATTTATTAATTTATTGATGTAATCAAAAAAGTACTAGCGCAGCGTTTCTATATTTTATTATCTAATACTAGGTAATACTGGTTTGAGCAGCAGCTTTCAAAGGTTTATATCAGTTTTTGATGTAATCCATGTGAAAATGCGGGCGTGATTTTAGACTTTCATGATTCCCGCATCCACGAGGAAGTATTAGTCAATATTTTTATTGAGATTTGATTACTAGAACATTAGGATGAAGAATAGAAGATCGGCATCAGATGTGGTCATGATGTCACTGTAATAATATGAATGCATGAAGGTATAAACGACAAAGAAAGAAGGGAGTAGAGCTACTAGGATTGCGTATAGCATTGTGTGACGAGAATAGCTGTGCTACCTTGGATTGTATAAGCAAATGTTATAGAGCAGAGGTCTCCAAACTGCGGCCTGAGGGGCAGATGTGGCCCTTTGCTTGCTTTTATCTGGCACTTGGGGCATTATTCCCCCCCACTGTCAGCAACAGTGAGTCATGGTCCCTACCACTGATACCGACAATGATGCACTAGTCCTCTCACTGACGCCAACTATTGTGCACTATTCCTCCCATTGATATCAATAATGCTCCCACTGACACCAATGATTGGGCACTATTTCTCCCACGATGTGGCACTATTCCTCTCACTGACACCAAAGATGGGGCACTATTCTTCCCACTGAAACCAATGAAGGGGCACTATTCCCCCCCCCACTGATACCAATGATGGGGCACTATTCCTCCCACTGAAACCAATGATGGGACACTATTCCTCCCCACTGACACAAACAATGGGGCACTATTCTTCCAACTGAAACCAATGATGGGGCACTATTCCTCCCACTGACACCAACAATGGGGCACTATTCCTCCCACTGATACCAACGATGAGGCAACATTCCTCCCACTGACACCAACAATGGGGCACTATTCCTCCCACTGATACCAACAATGGGGCACTATTCCTCCCACTGACACCAACAATGGGGCACTATTCCTCCCACTGATACCAACGATGAGGCAACATTCCTCCCACTAACAAGGATGGGGTACTTTTCTTCCCACTGACATCAACAAAGGGGCACTGTTTCTCCCACTGATACAAATGATGGGGCACTACTACACCCCCTAATACCAATGATGGGGCATTGTTTAATCCCACTGACGCCACATTTTCTACTTACACTGGCCACAGACAGGCCCCCCAAAAGTTTGAAGGATAGTAAACTGGCTTACCATATTCTCCAAATTTACTGCTATTGTCAGAATTTTCAGAAGATGATGGAGGTAACTTACAATGCGGGTCTAATAAGCAAGGACTATAAAACCATAGAAAAGAGGAGGAAAGAAGCACAGTGAGAAAGTAATGTGTTTTCGAGTGCAGAGACCAAACAGATGGGAATGGGAGGGAGAGGGGAGAGGGAGATACAACAGGGAAAGGAGGCAGGAAGGGCAGGAAATGGTTAGTAGACAGTGGGGGGGGGGGGGGGGAGATTTACTAAACTGGTGCAGCTGTGCATAGTAACCAATCAGCTTCTAACTTCAGCTTGTTCAATTAAGCTTTGGCAATAAAGCCTAGAAACTGATTGGTTTTCTATGCCGAGCTGCACCAGATTTTGCACTCATCAGTTTTAGTAAATAACCCTAAATAGTCTGGGATATAAACAAACCCTATCACTAGTTTACAATAAAAGTATAGAAAAAAAAATCATTTCTAAAATTATTTTTGATGTGCCTTTGTGTTTTCTAGAAAGTTTGACCAATTCCAGAAAAGTCTATTCCCTGGCACATCACCCCCCCCCCTCCCCCCAAGTCATAGCCCTCTCTTCTTCTGGGAGTGTCTAAGCTGCTTCATTCGCTGGCCCAGCTCCTCCGCACCTCCTTTCATATTCTTCTATGAATGACAGGTTCTTCAAGTGTCTTTTCT
>BLSH010036609.1:1751522-1774816 GCA_018402905.1 Glandirana rugosa
TGCCTGCTGGACAGTACTTTACCTTTCTCCACCGTTCTTTGTCCCTCCACACATGCATACAATGCTTCTGCTTTGACTCCCAACTGTCTGCCCACACACTGTGCAGTGAAAGGGCTCTTGGGACAAGTAGTTCTGGGGGCGTGCCAAAATCAACAGGAACAAAGTCAGCTGAATGTGACTAACAACCTCTAGGTAAACCACAATCTAGATCAATGGTCTCCAAACTGCGGCCCATGGGCTCGATGCGGCCCTTTGCTTTCCTTTATCCAACCCTTAGGGCACTATTCTTACCGCTGGTACCAAAGATGGAGACCTTTTCATCCCATTGACACCACAGATGGGGCCCTATTCCTCCCACTGACCCCAATGATGGGAATTGTTCTTTCCACTAATACCTATGATGGGGCACGATTCTTCCCACTGACACCAATGATAAGGCACTATTCCTCTCACTAATAACAATGATGAGGCACTATTCCTTCCACTGATACCAACGATGGAGATTATTCTTCCCACTAATACCAATATTTCCTACTGCCCACAGCCCTTATTATTTTACCCCCACTGACCACCAAGTCTGAGGCATTTTCTACTCCCACTGGCCACAGTCCAGCCCTTCTAAAGTCTGAAGGACAGTAAACTGGCCCTTTACGTAGAAAGTTTGGAGACCCATTGTAACATAAATGTAAGCGTGTAAGATAGTTTGCCTCAGCGAGATGTGACGTGATCTGTAGAAGTAGTGTAATCATAGATGTAGTTTAATTCTGTGTTATTAAAACTATAGTATTCAATGTCAGCCATGCACACATGTTCTTTCATTAACATTTGAATAGGACAAAGGGTGCTCTAAGGATCAAGTTGACACCTGGACGCTAATAAGAGTTTAAAATCAGAATAATCACCTTCTCGGAGCTTCAAGCAGAAGTTCTAGATTCCCTGGCTGCAGGGACCCACAGCGGGCATCTGTTAGGCCACAGAAAGTCTACAAGCTTTGATATCAACAGATCAAGTTTGAACATTTTATCTCTCAGAAAAGCTGAAATATTAGCAGCAGAGAGAAGAAAATAATTCCTTTGGATCGTACATGTGATGGGCTTCCAGTACATATCAATCTGCATTTGTAGCTTGTTTCGATGCTGGGTTGCGGCAGGCAGACCATGATTGGCACTGTCACAATCGGACCGATGTGCTGGTGGTGAACATCCTATCCATAACCCAGCGGTCAGCGCTGTTCTGATCCAATTCAACGCTGTTCGTTTCAGAACATAAAACATCCTGTGGGCTGGGAAGGGAACACCCCGCCCCCCCCCCAGGGTTGATTGGCCGGGGGCTAACGTCCAGGACACATTCATATTTAATAAATCGGGGAGCCTGAGATATGAACGGGGTGCTCTCATGAAGTCAGTTCTAAACTAGGGAATCTCCATAAAATTCTCTGACATACTTCTGTCCAGGGATAAGCTGCGGTAAAGTTTATTTCTGTTTTTTTTTCCTTTTTATTTTCATAGCGAATTGCCATTTGTATGTATTGTCTGTTTATCTTTTTGTATCTACCTTTTTCGTTGTATATATTTTTTTATGCACTGCCCACTTTCGGGATATTAAATGTTAAAATGAATAAGTGGCTTCTGTGTACTAAGCTAGGACTCATATCTCTAGAGAGATTGTTGTGTTTTAGTGCCTAAATACTCAGTTTAAGCTACATGCCAATCGGAATGCAGTTGCTCTGTGTGTGGGCAGATTGCATGCATATAGTGAGGTAACGGAACTGCCAGACGGAGATCTGTGTGTGTGGTGGCCCAGCAGACCAGTCTGCGGACAAACTGTTGGGTGGTAGCAGGCTATCGTTTATTGTGGGCTGGTGTGTGGGTGTGTGGACAGTGGGAAGAGTGATTAGCACTCAGGTTTAGCTTATAGAATAGCTGAAGGAAACCCCTAGAAGTGTGTACTAATTGCTAGACTGCTCCCCAACCCTTAGCGTGCACCAGATTGTATGTAAGATTCGTATCTGCCTGTGTGTGGTCAGCCAGCTGGATTGGAGTGGAGTCTCCCTGTAGTGGTGGCCAAAAGTAGTGCGGGCTCTGAAAGCACAGCAAAGTCTTACTGTTCAGTAGACGTTCCCCCTTATTCCCTCATATAACCCCAGTCACGGAACGCACGTCACGGTTAGCTAGTCATTGTGGGCATGTGTAATCCCATGATCAAGATCAGGGTTTCTCGACTAGGGTTCCTCTAGAGGTTGCCAGGGGTTTCTTGAACAATGAGCAATTTCTACCTCTCCGATAAGCCCCCACTGACACCATTGATCTTTTTAACTATCTGTAAGGGGATAATTCTTTCCAATGGGCACAAGTGTAAGAAGCATTCTCCCTACTGACCATCACACTAATGTATCATGAGTTGAAGACGTTGCCATTTTTAGCAGGGGTTCCCTGAGGCCAGAAAATTATTTTTCAAGGGTTCCTCCGTGTTGAAAACTTGAGAAAGGCTCATCTAGATAGATAAGAGTGTTTACAGGCCTATTGATGGGTGTTAAAACAAACCAAACTAAAACAAGGCTTTAATTTGCAATTAATCACGTACATTGGAGCAATCATTTTTGCTCACTACTTATGCAGATCCGCTTCAGCAGTACTTATACAGCAGTTGTATTTCACAGTTTCCCAGTGCAAACAAGGACCCAGGCACCTACTATAAATAAGGTATGAAAGATTATAAAAATTTAATAAAATGCCCAGTAAAATAAAAAAAAACCCAAACACTTAATTTTGCTCTTTGATTACTGTGAGATTTGGCAGGCAATATCCCTGAGTTTTACATGTTTAGCCTTAAAAGATTACAAATCACTAGAATAATGCTGCTTGCATTCTACTGATGTTATTATTATTATTATTATACAGGATTTATATAGCGCCGACAGTTTGCACAGCACTTTACAACATTAGGGCAGACAGTACAATTACAATACAATTCAATTCAACACAGGAGGAATAAGAGGGCCCTGCTCGTTAAAGCTTACAATCTAGGAGGTATGTATGCTAGAATGGCAGCCGAGCCGCTGCAGTAGATTTCTTACCAGGATAGCAAATATAGGAAGCCATCTTTTGACATCATCTAATCCGGTTAGCACAAGCCTTAAAGTGAATTTTAAAGCCAAACTTCAGGTTGGAGGGACCGCCCCCTTGGAGCACTCCCTTTCCTATCTTTTTGAAAAGTATTTTTAGTATATGTGCCTCTCTCTTCATCGTATGGTGCTATGCTGAGTCGTCTGATGCAGAGAATAGCACCTACCTTATTACATTCTCTGCATCAGTCTCCCATTAGTCCAGAGAGACCGGATACCCTGGGCTCAAAAGAAGCAGGTGAATCCAAGCTAGGCAGCTTTCAACCCAGAAACAGACTGGTGGGCAGCACTGAAGAACAGTGAGAAGTGTAGTGCTGAACCATGGAGAAGGTAAGCACTGCTTGCTGTGCTTTTTTGTGGAGTGCTTGGAGCTTTGGAGTTAGGCTTTAATAGCTCTTCCCTTGTAATCCTTGTACTCATGGTGGCCTTCAGAGGTCCAGCAGAGAACGGCTTAGGGCCCTGGCACTCATGTGCACCAAGAACAGGATGGTTTCATTGGAAAGCCTGGGCAGTGTCGCAAATCATTAGATTGATGTGGAATTTAACTATTTGAGCTGGTGGTATTTACTGGACTGGAGGATGATTAAAGGACAATACTACGAAGCGTACACAGATAAAAGAACGTACAGGGGGTGCAAACACCTAGTGCATTACCCAAGGTATAATAAAGGAAACCAAACAGCCAAAAGAAGCCCCAAGGAAGGGGATGCGTGCTGGAAACGTGTCAGCTTGCAGACAATCGCCATCTGCTAGGTCATCCATTGCCACGTTAATTGACCATCAGAGTGTGTCATGCGTAATTGCTTCTGTCGTTTGTGAATATTCATTTGGCTGTTTAGTTTCCTTTAACCTGTCCAGATCCGCGCTATAGACAAAAGACGTCTACAGCGCGGATCTGAAAATCCGGGTGGACGTCCATGGACGTCCGCCCCTTCACACGCCCCCTGCGCGCTCTGGGCGGCGGCGCACGCCTTACAGAGCTGTAGAACGGGGAACCGCCGATGTAAACATGGCGGTTCCCCGTTCTGTGACAGGGGACAAACAGATCTACTGATCCCTGTCACTGAGATCAGTTAGATCTGTTATGTCCCGACCAGCCCATCCCCCCCACAGTTAGAACACACCCAGGGAACATTGTTAACCCCTTCACTGCCCCCTGCAGGTTAACCCCTTCACTGCCAATGACATTTATACAGTAATCAGTGGACATTTAAATTTCTGATCGCTGAATAAATGTCATTGGTCCCAAAAAAGTGTCAAAAATGACCGACATGTCCGCCTCAATATCGCAGTACCGCTAAAAATCGCAGATCGCCGCCATTACTAGTAAAAAAAATAATAATAATAAAAACGCCATAAATCAATTCCCATAGTTTGTAGACGCGATAACTTTTGCGCAAACAAATCAATAAACGCCGATTGCGATTTTTTTTACCAAAATTATGTAGAAGAATATAAATCGGCCAAACCCAATCAATAATTTATTTTTTATTTTGGGATATTTATTAAAGCAAAAAGTAAAAAATATTGTTCTTCTTGGTTTTGTTTATAGCGCAAAAAATAAAAAACGCAGGGGTGATCAAGTACCACCAAAAGAAAGCTCTATTTGTGGGGAAAAAAGGACATCAATTTTATTTGGGTACAACGCCACACGACCGCGCAATTGTCATTCAAAATGTGACAGTCCTGAAACCTGAAAATTGGTCTGGGCAGGAGGGGGGTTTAAGTGCCCAGTAAGGAAGTGGTTAATAAATCTTGGGTAATGCACTAGGCATTTGCGCCCTGTATGTTCTTTTGCAGTTTCTAGTTGGATTCCCGTCTGAGGAGGGCTTCACCGCTGAAGCATTTGCCTTTGAGCCTGTATGGCCCATGTGTCCGTTCCTGACTGATGACTGGCCTTTTGAGCGCTGGAGAAATTGTATGTTTTATTTCAAGGGGACACAGATGTTCTACAAAGAATATTTAACAGAGATTTACACAGTGACATGTTTTACTTTATATTGTGGTTTAAAACCGGCACTAAGTCCTAGCATTTGTGTTTGGAGACATAGTGTGGTCAGGACACACAGCACACACCAGCTAGACACCAAAGGGACTGGTGATCATCATATTTTAATGTCCATAAGAAAGAGGTGCGTTTCCATTTCTATGTATGGGGGCACTAGGAATGTGTTTGAGGGGCTAGGGGATGGCAGATTGGGAACCACTGGTTCTGTGGGAGGAAAGTAAAGTAGACACATTTTTTTTTTTATTCCAACAAACATTTATTGAGGGTAAAATAATAAATCACAGCAACAATATGCAAACAGGGAGGCAGATTGCAAATACATCAGAGTCAAACTAAGTAGAGTAAGACATCTGAACAGCAATAGGTCCTAACGTCCAAAAGGAACCTATAATAATATCTATGAAACGAGTACAAACGTGAAAGTACTCAACACAAACGGCAGTTACGTCGAAACTGAAACTTTATTTCTGAAATGGGGGGGGGGGGATGGAGGAGTACAATCATAGTTTAGTAGCTAAATGGTCAGGTAGGGTTGAGCCCAAGAGGTATCGTACCTCCGCTATGAAAGGGTTTCTGAAGGATAAGGCCTAAAGCCACAAGTTGGGGGGAAAGAGGAAGAAGGGATGGAGGAAGGATGCCAAGGGGACGACGAGGGGAGAGGGGGTAGAAGAAGTCAAGAAAGAAGAGGAGGGGCAAGTAAGAGGAGTAGGAGTTGATGGAGGTGGGGCACCCTCCATACTAGGCAAATGCATGATTACTAACTGTAGATAATGTGTATCAAAGAGTGTATAATCGAAGAGCAGACCATGTGCATCTGCTCAATGGGCCTCCTCAACATGGGTCCTCCCTGACTAACCCCTGGGGTAAGGGAAGGAGACCCATCATTCACAACTAAGGGAAGTGCAAATGTAGGGGGACCGAATCAGGGTTAGTCAAAATTCATGATGATAAGCTGGCATGGTTCAGTCCCACCAGGGTAATGTAACAGTCTGCAGTTTGAAAATGGGTCCGGCAAGCCCATGAGTGAGAATTTAGAAGGGGCATCACAAGCTATACAGATTCGTTCTTCCATTTCTGCAGTCCTACATATACGCTTGAGCCATTCAGATATAGACATCCCACTGTATTGGAATGCAAGACAAACTTATTATCACATTTTAGGTCTACAATATTATAACTTCACTCCTGGAAAATAGAATATATTTTCCCCTTTAAGGAAATGCTTACTGTGCAGGACAGTGTGAAATCACTCAGATACTATGTAATCTTCAGAAAAACAAGCCCTGTTATCTCTATACTCTGAATAAACGGTCAGTGCGGCTCTGTCTGCCTTGTAAGCCTCATGTCGCTGCTCTGTGCACAAATGACAGGGCTAGTTAAGATACGAGGGGTCTTGTGACTGGCCTGTGTACATCACTGGCACCACACTGACTAGACCGAGGCTCCAGGCTCTGATACTTGGCATGGCCATTTCCTGACTGATCGGACACGTTGCCAGATCTCCCAGAGTCCTTCTTCTGCCACGACTGTCCCCTCTACCTCCTGTAATCACATTTCCCCCTCCCCTGGATGTTTAGTTAGCATCTGCCAAAAACATAATAAGCCAGTTTCTCCAAAGTAAATACTCTGCGAAAGATAGAACGGACCCATGCCTTAACTCATGAAAGGCAAATACAATATTCTGGATTTTTGGTAAACATTGTACGAATGTAGATCGATAACATACGTGCTCTTTTGATAAAACAAAAACTCCATTATACAGGATCTTAGGAAACACCCCTGAGGGAACTTTCTTAAAGTAGAACTATGGACAAAGTTTTTTGTTTTTCATTTTGGATAGAGTAAGGGAGGGTTATAACTCTCCATCAATGGTTTTATTTTTTTCCCATCTGTGTCCCATTGGGGAGATTTATCTTTAGTTCCTGCCCCATAGCCAAAACAGGAGGTGAGAGGAAATCCCTGTAAATTAAGGGAATACCTTGGTAACCACTGAAAGATTTCCCCTCTAATACTTTTCTGGGGACAACCCAAAATTTCAGAAGAAATTTGTCCAAGACCATCAGACCTGCTAACAAGGACACCCTACACCCCTATGGACTTCTGACCAACCTTGATGCAGGGAACAAACATGGAGGGAGGGGCAGGAACTTTAACCAACTAAGCTCCGGAAGATTTTACCCCCTTCGCGACCAGGCCATTTTTTGCTATTCGGCACTATGCTAATTTAACTGGCAACTGCGCGGTCATGCAACGATGCACCTAAATGACATTTATAGAATTTATTTTTCAAACAAATAGAGCTTTCTTTTGGAGGCATTTGATCACCACTGTTTTTTTTATTTTTATTGCATAAACCAACTTTAGTATCTGCTATAAAACATATCCAATAAAAAAGGATTTTAAAAATCGCATTTCTTCATAAATTTAGGTCAAAATGTTTTCTGCTACATGTCTTTGGTAAAAAAAAAAAAAAATACCAAGAAGTGTATATTAATTGGTTTGCGTAAAAGTTATTGTGTCTACAAACTATGGGAATTTTAATTTATTTTTTTATACTAAGAATGGCAGTGATTAACGACTTAAACTGGGACTGTAATAGTGCGGCGGGCAATCTTAAACTAACTGGCACTTTGTGCGAACTGACTAAATGCCACTGACATCTGCAGTGACACCAATACAGTGATCAGTGCTAATACTATACACTGTCACTGTACTAATGACACTAGTTGGGAAGGGGTTAACATCTAAGGGCAATCAAGGGTAAACTGTGTGCTTAACAATGTTTCCTGTGTGTAGCATGTGCAGCTTTTAACTAAGCGATATGCCTGTTTTTTTACTCCCTGCTTAGCAGGGAAAACAAAAAGACAGTGAATAGCAGCTATCTGTACAAAGCTCTGTGTTGTTTGTCAACACAGAGCTCTGTTCTGTCATTCGCTCAACTGATCAGCAGGCCAGGACCAGGACCCACTGATCAGCTTGAGCAGTAGGGAATAACAGCACAGCAGGGGCAGTTTGCGTGCCCCCTACCCAGAAATACTGAATCACACACATATATATATATATATATATATATATATAGTCCAGCTCAGCGGGGCTGCACTATAGCAGTAAAGCTACAATAGGTGGTCTGGAAGTGTTTTTTAAGCAAGAAGCTATGAACTATTTCCTGATTAAGCACAGGAGTAGGGGAACATCCCTTAGAGCAGGGATATGCAATTAGCGGACATTCAGATGTTGCAGAACTACAAATCCCATGAGACATAGCAAGACTCTGACAGCCACAAGCATGACACCCAGAGGCATGATGGGACTTGTAGTTTTGCAACAGCTGGAGGTCCACTAATTGCTTATCCCTGCCTTAGAGGTTGAGAATCAGCTGCAATAGGAGGCCCAAAGGGTGAATTCACACCTGTGCATGTACCATGCCTGAGATTATATGCCAGAACCCCAGCGGGGCTTCCTATTGAAAGGAAAGGGAGGCTGCTCTCTCCAGGCCCCCGCAGTTAATCAAACCCACTCGCATGTGTGCGCTCATGCAGTAATCAACCTCGGATGCAGACTGCCTGCCAAGGGAATACCCAGCCTCCAGTGCTGTTTTTTTCCTGCTGTGCAGGATATAAGGCACACCCAATTGCACCACTCTCTTTCCACAGAATGAAGACAACAGGATGGAAAGGCCCAGAGGGCAAAACAATGCTTCACTCCAGGTTAAGACAGGACTCCCTGTAGCCGCAGAGTGATGCTGTCCATAAGATGAGTGTGTAAGTGGCAACCTCAGCCTGGACTCCAGCCAGGACACACCACAATCATAATTTACTCCACCTCTCGGAGCTTAGTCATGGCAATCGCTCCAGCATAGAAACCAGGCCACTCACTGTAACAAGGAAATTCCCAAGCCTTCCCAGACATGAAGGTCGTACAGCACCAAACTGATGTCCAAAATAGTCCAAGTCAAAGGACCTAGTCACAGTAAAATCTCCTAAGGGAGCAAGGCTCAGCTGCTCTGGGGAACAGGAGTTGATTACCAGGGCAATGGTGTTATTGATCCTAATATAAAGTATGTCTAAAGTCGGTCATAGACAGATTGAAATTCTGCCAGTTCACCTGGAACCGGCTGAATTTTGATCCATCGATGGGCAGGCTGACTGTGCCGAAGTTGATCAATCGATCGACTTCAGTACAACCAGCTTGTCAAGTTTTTTGGGTTTTTTTTTCATTAAAAAAAAAAAATGTCCTGACACAGGAGTGCTCCCCTGATGAGTGGGGGAAAACCCACCCCATATACCCCAAAAGACTGAGGGCTCATATCAGGGACCACTAGAACTACGGAAAATGCCTGCATGACTCACCCTTATTTCAGACTCCCAGATACTAAGGGTTTGACTTAAAGGCAAAAAGTCAAATAGTTAAAGTCACTAATGCCCCTCCAGGACCTAAATGGAAAGTTGATGGAATACTGTCACCATTAGGAAAAATTCCACTAACCCAGATGGTGCGAAATGATTCAGTGAGGATCTAAGCTGGTCAGCTTCGCTCATTTGTGAGTGTTATCAATACTAGACATCTGTAGGGTTCCAACCTTTGGAAACTGGCAAGAGTTGAGAGTTGGGCCCTTTGAGAGAATTCTAGAGATCCATCAGAGTACATAAAAAAAACAGATGCTCTTAAAGCAAGGCCATCTTAGTATCCCATAGTGGAGGATGCCAGGAAAAGACACAAGGGCAAACACAAGGTTCTGTGCTGTTAAACAAGTGCTCACGAAGGAAAATTAGGTGGTGTTAAGCCCAAAGCCAAAAACCAGGGGGCTGAATGAAAAAAGCCTAACAAATTCCTGCATCCACCCAAGTGATGCGGAGATCCCCTCCCAACGTGCTATTGAATTCTGACAGCGGGGACTCCCCTCATCAGAATACATTGACCAGCGCTGTAGCCATTAGCCCAGTGTTTCTCAATTCAAGTCCTCAAGGCGCACCAACAGGTCATATTTTCAGGATTTCCCTCAGATGAAACAGCTGTGGTAATTACTAAGGCAGTGAAACTGATCAAAGCACCTGTCCAAAATAATGGAAGGCCTGAAAATGTGACCTGTTGGTGTGCCTTGTGGACAGGGATTGAGAAACACTATTAGCCACTGGGTAATTGCATGCTGGTTTTCCAGCAGCACAGTTCGAGAGAAGCCAGTCTAATGATCAGCTTCTGTTGAACAGAGATTGCTACACGTATATCAAAATTAGGCCTGATCCTGCTGAACCAGACAAATTTCGATGTACGTATCCAAGCTTTAGAGTGCCTACACTCTGGATGTAGCTGCAACAGAGACAGCAACATTGTCAGTCTGGGAGGGGGGGTAATGCTGGAAGCATTAGCAGATTTAGATACAATTAACAAATGTTAGAAAAAATAAATAGAAATATCCCATAGTTTGTAGACGCGATCACTTTTGTGAAAACCAATCAATATATGCTTTTTGAAAAATTTTTTTGAACCATGTAGCAGCATATATAGGCCTAAATTTATGAATACATTTGATTTAAAGATTTTTTTTTTTATGTTTTATAGCAGAAAGTAAAAATATGGTTTGTTTGTTTTCAAAATGGTCAGTCTTTTTGTTTATAGCACAAAATATTTAAATGCAGAGGTGATCAAACCAAAAGAGTGCTCTATTTGTGGGGGAAAAAGGACTTTATTTGGGTACATCGTCGCATGACCATGCAATTGTCAGTTAAAGTAATGCAGTGCCGTATCGCCTATACAGTACAGGGACATGGGGTACTAATAAATCAATAGTTTTTAACCACTCTAAATTCATACATGTATATTTGTGACAGGTTCTCTGAGGATCTAAGCTGAGCCTATAGACCTGCACTGAAATGAAACACCTTCTGTGCCACAACTGTGAGCACAGCCCCCCTTTACACATACAAACTTACACCGAAATAAGGCTTGTAAAACCGCTAAAGGCTTTCTTACAACAGATGCAGTTGAACATGTTTTTAAATGCAGAATGATAGATAGCAGTACACATATGTAGTGCTCTTGTGTGCAATAAAAAGTACAACAGGACAGCATGATGCACTTTTTACTGCACGTAAGAAGTATCAGAACACAAGTGAACACACCGCAAATGCACGTAAATGAAACGCAGTAAATAAAAAAAAAATAAAAAAATCCTAAATAATGCTAAAAAAAAAACATCCCAAATGCACTACAAATGCATGTAAATGCAGATCACAGCTTTTATTTTTTTTTTTTGTTCAATCCGAGTGTTTTATTGAGCAAATTCAAAATATAGTACATGGCAGCTTACAGTCAACATCAGCGGAAAACACCTTTGGTTACGTATTACAGCATCACTTCCGTATCCCACTTTTGCAATGAACAACCCTCACCCCGAACTCGTAGAGTACCACAGTATAATCAGATCAGGCATATTATCAATCTCCCTCCTGTTATCTCTCTACATGCTCTTGAGTCTGCCTGTCAGTCATGGACAAGCATGGTTCGCTGATTAGCCCGCACCCATCACCAACAATCTGTCCATAACCAGATCCACCGGGGCAAGCCCTGGTGAATCCAGCCACGGTGCCCACATCCTTTCAAATGTATGAGCTGCTCCTCTATGCTGGTATACCAACTTCTCCAAGCGGAGAACCATTATAAGTTTTCTCGCCTGAAGCAATGCCCTTTGTATAGCCTCTCTAGTACCTACTTCCCACCAGTACTGTTCCAGTATCCCCAAGAGGCACGCTCTAGGGTCTACTGGAAGAGTCATGTACAGCTGCGTCAGTCTCTGGGATACATTTAACCACTTGCCGACCGCCGATCGGCGATTGACGGCGGCAAAGTGGCTCTGTAACGCGGATCGCCGTCATATGATGGCGGCCGCGAGATCGCGCCTAGTGAGCGCGCGCCGCCTGAGGCGCGCGCGCGTGCTCACAGTGTTCGGGGAGGGCCAGGGAGCGGGTGCGGCGGCTTCGATTGCCGCCGGCTACCCGCGATGGCCCCCCCGGAGTGAAGGAACGGAGGTCCGTGTATGTAAGCACGGACCTCCATTCTGTGTGAGGGGAAAGGGCTGTGATCACAGCCTTCCTGTATACGAAGGCTGTGACCACTTCCCTTCCCCAGCTAGGATAGTCCCCATACAGTTAGAACACGCCCAGGGAACATAGTTAACCCTTAGAGCGCCCCCTGCAGGTTAACCCCTTCACTGCCAATGGCATTTACACAGTAATCAGTGCATTTTTATTGCACTGATCGCTGTATAAATGCCAATGGTCCCAAAAAAGTGTCAAAATGCTCCGACATGTCCGCTGCAATATCGCAGTACCGCTAAAAATCGCAGATCACCGCCATTACTAGTAAAAAAAAAAAAAAAATAATAAAAACCCCAAAAATGAATTCTCATCATCCGTAAACGCGACCACTTTTGCGCAAACCAATCAATAAACGTAGATTGCAATTTTTTAGCGCAAATATGAGGAAGAATATAAATTGGCCAAAAACGGTGAAAAAAAATGTTTTTTTATATTTTTTTTTTATTTGTATTTTAGCAAAAAGTAAGAAATTTGGGTTTTTTTGCAAAATTGTCGCTCTTCTTTTGTTTATAGTGGCGATCAGAAATGACGCAGAGGGGATAAAATACCACCAAAAGAAAGCTCTATTTGTGGGAAAAAAAGGACGCAAATTTAGTTTGGGTACAACGTCGCACGACCGCGCAATTGTCAGTTAAAGCGACGCAGCGCCGAATCGCAAAAAGGGCTCCGGTCCTAAAGCTGGAAATCCTTCCGGGGCAGAAGTGGTTAAGGAGCACATTCCCACTGCCTGAAGGGCTTCCTCCCACTGATCTCCGTCTATGGGACCCACGTCCGGCACCCACCGCTCCACCACCACCAGAGGATGCCGCCCCAAAAAAGACTGGAGGAGAATGGCATAGCACTGGGAAATGAAGCCTTTAGATGTGTCTGCATCCCTGACCAGGCCAAACAGCGGGGCGGGAGACAGGTTGCACCCGGTGGATCTACCCTGCTCTCTTATCGCATGTCTCATCTAGATAGAATTGTAATATAGGCTACCGGGTAGTTGAAACTTTCCCTGTAGACTGGCAAACGATAGGGAAGTACCGTTCTGGAATAACTGCTGAATGTGTGTTACCCCATGTTTAACCCACCTAGACCCAAATTGCAGTTTCGCTAACTCCAGGGAAGTATTGTTGTCCCATATGGGGCTAAACTCTGTATACCCAGTCACCCCCTGTAAGTACTTGGCTTTATTCCATATCTTTTGAATGAGATTGTAGGTCAAGTATCTTATGTGGCTTCCCGAACATTTGTGCCTCAAGTGCCTGAGCAACCGATTCTCTTTGTATTGTGTGTGTCATTACCACCAAAGAAGAGTTATCCTCTCTGTCCACTCCAGCACCCTCCCAGCCTATTGTTCCTATAAGGTGTTGCAACTGTGCCTCTATGTAATATAACCATGGATTTGGCAACGCCAACCCACCCTCATCTTTATGGCGCTGTAGGTGCTCCAACTTAATTCTCGGGGCTCCGTCCTTCCAAATTAGTTCCCAAAATACTTTGTTTACCATTCTAAAAGTCTTTAGGGGGATTACCATTGGGGTGTTGTGTAAGTAGTACAATAGTTGTGGCATAAGGATCATCTTAATGAGATTAACTTGACCGGCCGCTGATAGTCGCAAAGAGCGCCAGGCCCTTACCCAATCCCGAAAGCGTTGAAGAAGGGGAGTGATATTCAACTGGCAGAAGTCTCTGGGGTTCCGCGTTACCTGTACCCCTAAATATTTACAAGAGGACGTCAGAGGTATGGGGAAAGTAGGTGATATTACTTGTGTCTTGTCACCATCCAGCAGTAACAGGGCAGATTTAGACCAGTTAATTTTCAGGCCCGAAAAAGTGCCGAATTCAGTGATGGTTGACATCGCTTCCCGCAGGGAAGAATCTGTCACCCAACAGGAGAAGCGTGTCGTTGGCATACAACATCACCTTCTCCTGTCTCCGGCCATATTTAAAACCTACAATCCCTGGGTGGGACCTGATCCTGATCGCCAGTGGCTCAATGGCCAAGGCAAATAGGAGTGGCGAGAGCGGGCAACCCTGTCTTGTACCTCTCCTAAGGATGAAATCGTGGGACAGTTTCCCGAATGCCCGTATGGCCGCTTGTGGCTGGGAGTAAAGCAGTTTCACCCAGGCTATATAACGAGGACCCAGACCGAATTTCTCCAGTATTGCCCACAGGTATCTCCACTCCACACTGTCGAACGCCTTTGTGGCGTCAAGGGACAAGAAGGCTCTATTCCTCGCGTTCTGTCTGAGACTGTATGTTCAGAAAGAGCTTGCGAAGGTTAACGGCGGTCGATTTATTGGGCATGAACCCTGCCTGGTCCGCGTGCACTACTGATGTTATGACCTTATTCAGACGAATTGCCAATATTTTAGGTAGGATTTTCACATCGCTCTGTAAGAGCGAGATGGGCCTATAAGAGCCCGGGTCCACCGGCTCCTTGCCTGCCTTCAGGAGTAAGATGATATTGGCCTTGAACATGGAAGGGGGTAGTGAGCCCGAGTCCAGCGATTCGTTAAACACCCTCAACATATGTGGAAGGAGGGTCTCAGAGTACTGTTTGAACACTTCCATGGGTAGGCCATCCTCTCCAGGGGCCTTATTGTTTCGGAATGACCCCAAAGCCTCACTGAGTTCCTCAGTAGTAAAGGGGGTATCTAGCTGTGTAGCCTGTGCCTCTATTAACCTGGGAAATTCCATCGCCCCTAAGTATCTATCCAGCTCTTCCTCACCATAGGATGCGCGTAAAGTGTCTCAAAGAATTCAGCTAGTTCCTTAATGATCAGCTCCGGAGAGCTAACCACCTCGTCTCTGAGTTTTGATAGCACCAATTACAGGTGATCTTTGCTGAAAGGAGGAAATCCATGCCAGCATGCAGCCCGTCTTTTCCCCTCCTCAAAGAAGGCCTGTCTCGAGAAGAAGCGCTTCTTCTCGGCCGAGGAGGAGAGCAAATGCTCGTAGGCAGCTTGGGCAGACTGCTATGCCTCCTTAGCCGAGTCTGTAGGGTTGTCTACATATTGGTGGTCCAGTTCTCTAGTTTGGGCCCCCACTGCCTCCTGCAGCCCCGAAGAGGCTTTCTTAACCTTAGTGACCTCCCTGATTAACAATCCCCTCAGATAGGCCTTGAAGGCATCCCATTGGGTCACATTGGTTCCGGAGGGATCCTGGGATATGAAATACTCTTGCACGTCCCGTTCTATCACATCATGTGAGGGAAATAATTTTAGCCAAAAGGCATTAAGTTTCCATGTAGCCGGGGCCAGATGGATCTGTGGAGAACAACGTAAATTGACCACTAGCAGAGTATGGTACGAGACACTGCGGGGTTTGTACCCTAGATCTGTGATGTACAGGGCATGCTTGAGCTGCCTATCGCAAGATCAATCCTGGAAAGAGACCCGTGTGCCTTAGAAAAACATGAGAATTGTTTAACCTATGGGTTTCTGATCCTCCAGATATCCACCCACCCCACCTTTTGTAACACTCTAGCCAAGGGGGTGCCCCTGGAGAGAGCGGAGGGATGAGGGGCCGAGTGTCTATCCAGAACCGGATCCAAGCAGCAATTAAAGTCTCCCACTATGAGCAGAGGTTGTCTCGGGCCTCCCATCCAAAAAGGTGGTGAGAAGCCTAAGCACCCCTGCTGCATAGGGCGGAGGTATGTAGATAACTGCCAAAACACAAGTCATGCTTCCTATCCGGCAATGTAGGAAAACAAACCGTCCTTCTGAGTCTATCAGTTTATCTATTTCCTGGAAGTCTAATGCAGCATGCAGCAACACACTGACCCCCTAGAAAAGTTTGTGTGCATGGAGTGGTATGACCACCCTGCCCATGAGTATCTCTGACAGTGGACGGAGTCAGCATTAAGGTGAGTCTCTTGGAAACAAAGGATTGCTGGGAAATACTTCTTGACACACATGGATATCATTGTGTGCTTAAGAGGTGAATGAACCCCTCTAACATTCCATGAGATTATTGGTACCATAGTCATTGAATGACGATATGGTAAGGAAGCAGCTGGTATCGTAAGACCTCTTCGTCCAGTATCCCAGTAGATAGTCTGTTATCCACCCGCATTTGGGTGAGATGTCAGGCTTAGTGGTACGATTGTGACCCTGTGGGTGGTGGGCTGATGAATGCAGGCCCGAACAGTTCGCTGTGGCAGCTACAGTTTCCCGAGCTCCTTCTCCAAGAGAG
Source organism: Glandirana rugosa (assembly GCA_018402905.1). Taxonomy (NCBI): domain Eukaryota; kingdom Metazoa; phylum Chordata; class Amphibia; order Anura; family Ranidae; genus Glandirana; species Glandirana rugosa. The sequence continues at coordinate 1,767,932 of BLSH010036609.1, forward strand.
ACCCAAGGTTCGGGTGTAGGGTGCAGAAAGCTAAGCTGCCAATGTACAAATTGTAAAGGGGCCAACTGGGCATCCCTGAAAACTTTGTGAACATCCTTTAACAAGTAGTCTAGTAAGGCAAAGTCAATAAGCATTCCAATAGTGTAGTTTACTTGACTCACTTCCTCTTTTTATAGTAGTGTGTTCCCCAGCCTATAGTCAAGTTATTAACGTTATATGGCAAGCAAAGTGAACTGACATGCTTTTGTAGCCTATACCCAACAGGAGAAAAGAAGGGTACCCCCCCAAAGGGGGGCAAGGGAGCAGTACTTTACCAGTGTCGCAAACTCTCGGGCTTCAAATCAGTCTTCTCTCATCTCCTCCTCGCGGTGTCTCAGGGCTTGTTCATTGTGGTCAAGCCAGGCCATTGCCTCCTTAGGGGATTCAAAGAATTGTGCCATGTTCTGCGTCGTGATCCGTAGCTTTGCGGGGTATAACATAGCGTATGGTAGTTGTAGAAGCTGTGGGCGCTTTTTCACCTCCGTGAACTTAACTCAGCGCCTCTGAACCTCCGCGGAAAAATCTGGCTAGAATGACACTCTGACCCTGTTAAAAAGGATATTAGCTTTTTCCCTGGCCTGGCGGAGCACTATTTCACGATCTCGGTAACGAATGAGTTTTGCCAGCATGGGTCTGGGGGGAGTTCCAGGTGGAAGCAGACGTGACGGGACCCTGTGGGTTCTCTCGAACGCAAAATGGGGAGAGAGATTGTCTTTTCCAAAAATCTTCAGCAGCCATTTCTCGGTGAATGCTGTGGTGTCCCTCCCCTTTGCGCGCTCTGGCAGGCCCACAATACGAACTTTGTTCCTCTTTAAGAGATTTTCCATGTATTCTGCGCTGTCCATGACCTCCCTTGCGATCTGTAGTCTTGTAGTTTTGGGTCTCGTATCAGAGGGGTCATCTGATCCGCCATATCACTGACCCGACTTTCAACCGCTGTAGTGCCTTCTCTGATTTTCTGGAGGTCTTGGCGAATGAATGTCACCTCCTCTCTCAGTCCCCCAAACTGTTTACTGAGGCTGTGCATATATGCACTGCTCTGAGGATATCTGCGAGCGTTGACTGCTCTGCGGCCTCACTATCTTGCGGGGCCTGCCCTTGAGTCACTGTCTGTCCATGTTGGGCCTGGTCTGCTGGCTCTTCATGCGGTGTACCTGTGCCTCGCTGTTCTGCCCCCCTGTGTGCCCCATCCTTTGGGCATAGTAGAGCATGTCCCAGGGGAGGGGGGGTCCTTACCGGCATTCCGTTGAAGTTTCGGGGTTCTCAGACCCGCGTCTCGCTGCCTGTCCGGGCCACGTGATGTCCCCGCATGTTGATCCGTGCCGGCGCCATCTTGGGTATCTGGCTCAGCTTGTTCCGTGGCCTTAGATCGTGTCATCCTCCTGGTGCACAGGGCCGGCGGTGGGTCCACGGTGTGGTCCGGAGCAGCGGCAGGTGCTGTGTGTCAATGTGGCTCGGTGCAGTGTCAGTAAGACGGCTGGGGAAAGATCGTTTACCGGATCACAGAGCGGAGCTGGGGGAGATGCGTCCTCTCACATGCCTGTCCTGGCCACGCCCCCCTACAGCTTTTATTTAAAGCGGAACTACACCACAAACCAACAATACTATACAATGCATTGTTTGTATTAAAAGTAAACTGTCCCATGCATCCATGTCTCCATGCTTTTTTTCTGCTAAGAAATCACTTTGAAAAACACACCCCTAGCATTTCTGGCCATGGCCATCTTGAGTAAGGGCAGATGATTCATGTAGCATTTACTTCCTAGAATCCATCTGCCCTTAGCTCAGTGTGCTTAGTTCAGAAAATCCCTCCCAAAGACTCCTAGGATGTATGACATTTGCGTAAGCCAGAAACCAGGAAGTAACTGAAGAAATGTAAAAAAAAACAAAAAACTTTAAAACCAGTAAATATGATATATTTTCCCATCTACTTAATAATGCTAGCAGCATAAGAATAATAATGGGATTTTTGTACTCACAGTAAAATCCATTTCTCCGAGTTCATTGACGGACACAGCGCCTCCTTAATCTTGATCATTGGATTATATCGCCTCTGCAGGAGTAGGGCTAGGCAGAACATAAAACTTGGCTATGCCCCATGGGCCATCCTCAGTCAGTAAATAAACCCCCTCCCAGCTCTAGGTATTCAGTTTAGTAGAAAGCAGTAATAGAAGTGTCAAAACTCCATAGAGGGGTAGGATGCTGTGTCCGTCGATTAACACGGAGAAATGTATTTTACGGTGAGTACAAAAATCCCATTTTCTCCTTAGTTCATAGACGGACACAGCACCTCCTTAATCTTGACTATTGGGAAATCCAAAAACAGTGCAAAAATAAATTGAGGGGTGGGGAAAATAACCCAAGGCTAACCACAAGAGCCCTAACCGGGTCACAGGAGCCCCATCTGAAAAATAAAAAATTTGAAAGAAAAACACCCCTCAAGAGGGAACAGCCCCTCTTAAAACGCAGCCTACAAATTTTTGCAGCCAAAAGAAGCAACCGCAAATGCCAAAATTTCTACTTTGCAGAATTTTATGAAAGTATGCACTGAGGACCAAGTGGCCGCCTTGCACACCTGTGATATTGACGCTTGATGACAGAAGGCCCAAGAAGTACTAAGTGCCCGAGTAGAATGCGCCATGACAGGGGAAGGAGGAACCTGACCTTTAATAGAATAGGCCTGAGTGACCATCTGTCTGAACCACCTGGATATGGTAGCCAAAGATGCGGCCAGCCCTTTCCTTGGTCCTTGTGTAACCACAAAAAGCGAGTTTGACCTCCGAAAGGACTCCGTGGCTGCCAGATACACCCGAATCGCACAAACCACATCCAAGGTATGCAAAGCAAATTCCTTGTGATGAGCCAGCTTGGGACACAAGTAAGGCAACACAATATCCTCATTCAAATAGAAGTCTGAGTCCCCTTTAGGTAGGAACGATGGACAGGGACAAAGAACCACCTTGACTCTGTGGACCACTTAATAGGGAGTACAACAGGATAATGGTGCCAACTTCGACACCCTACGGGCAGATGTAATATCCACCAAAAATGCCACCTTCTGGGACAATGTAGGTAAGGGAATGTTCCGAATATTCTCGAATGGAGGTTTCTGGAGAACTGAGTACGAAGTTCAAATTCCATAAGGCAAAAGAGACCGTACAGGCAGAGCCACATGCCGGACTCCTTGAACAAAGGTATGAACTAAAGAGTGAGTGGCTAGGGTTCACTGAAAGAATATTGCCAAGGCAGACACATGGTCCTTGATGGTACTCAAAGCCAACTTCTGCTCAATACCCCGTTGAAGAAAGGCAAGATCTGAGCTATGGAAAAGGAGTGAGGATGAGCGCTGATCGACTCACACCAAGAAATGTACGCTTTCTGCATACGATGGTATATCTTGCTAGAAGTCAATTTCCTCGCCTTCCACATAGTAGGGATCACCGATCCAGACAAACCTCTATCCCTCAGTACCTGGCTTTCAATAGCTAAGCCATTAAAACCAGCGACTGGAAAGCAGGATGAAAGCTCAGCCCTTGGGACAACTGGTCCTCTCTGAGAGGTTGCCCCCATAGGGACATTTACAGCCACTAGAATGACCAGAAGACTTCCACTCTCGAACTTTTGCAGGCACAGTGGAAGAAGAGGAAAGTGTTGACCTCGCAGTGGCACTAGGACAACTGCAGCATCTACCAGAGGAACCCATGACCTCGCCACAAACTTTGGTATCCACCTGTGGAGCTGAACCTGTTGAAGGAGCTGCATGCAGGTCTGTACAAGCAGAACTGTCTTTAAGGTGGATACCACCGGACCCAGAACCTGTATTCAAGTTGGGAGAGAGAACTGTCTGTGTGACAGCAGCCGGGGAATCACAGCCTGTGGTTCCTGAAGTTTATCCAGAAGAAGGACCCCCCCTGGACAGAATACAAATTAGACCTAGGTAATCCAATTCCCTGGACAGGGATAGGGGGGACCGTAAGTACCCGGACATCACCCGAGCCTTTTATATCCGCACAAGGAGATTAAGGAACTAAAAAACCCGAAATGGACAAAACTTTGCCCCACTTTCTGGGAACTCCCAAAACAATCATCTTGTGGATCTCCTTGACACTCACAATGGAGGTCCATGAGGCCGAAAACCAGGGTAGATGTCCCCCCACCTCAGTAATGGGTGAGGGCAGACCTTCATGTTGAAGGAGTCTTGTCTGCGAGACTGGATAAGCCAGCTCAGGGCTTACCCGACCAAGACTGCTTGGAACTTCCTGAGGAAGACTTGAGAGATGTTTCACTTGTCTGCAGTCCTGGGGGCTTGAAAAAAATTCTTATGGGCTAAGAAGGGCCATGTTTACGAGGCCCCTTCCCTTTCTTAGACTGTGGCAGGAAGGTACTCTTCCCCCCTGTGACACCCTTAATGATGCCATCCAGGGTAGCCCCAAACAGACAATCGCCTTGAAAGGGCAGATCAATAAGCGCTTTCTTAGAGGCTTGGTCTACAGTCCAATCCTTAAGCCACAGCACACGTCTAATCACTACCACTAAAAGTAAAGTTTTGACAGCAGGGGAGTCGCATCCTAAGATGCATCACATACAAATTGCAGCCCTTGGAACAACTGGTCCACCAGATCAACATAAGCAGCGAGAATCTACTCATTCCCCAGACCTTGGTGCAAAAGCTTGGCCCATTCAGTCAGTGTCTGAGACACCAGGGCCAAGGCCAGGATCAGTCGCACTGCTGAACCTGCCATAGTGAACATACTGCGCACCACAGACCTCTGCTTTCCTATCGGCCGAGTCTTTAAAGGACGGGGAATGCTCTATGGAATGATGGTTGCTTTATTCATCCTGGAAACAGGAGGGTCCACCACTGGTGATTCTTCAAAGGGGTAATGTACTGCAAAGCGTTTAGGGACCACAAAAGGTTGCTTTGGTTGCCCCTACTCCTTACAGACAAACTTGTCAAAATAGGGAAGGTAAGGAAACACCTTAGCTGCACGAGGTGCCTTGCCTAGCAAGGCAGTATACACAGCAGCACATGAGTCCCCCTCCCTCCACCTCAAGGAACACTCACAGAGGGGGGATGGGGGAAACTCAGCTTAACTGAGGGATGGGAGGAGGGATCCTGCAGGCAGGTCCGACCTTCCCTGAAGAGTACCCATATCCACCTCACCCCGCATACAGGAGGGGAGTGGGACTGTACTTACCCTTCCATGGCTGCGGGTATCACTCCACACAGGAGCCTCACCACCAAAGTGGGGGGCTGTAAGCCATGGGTGAGGATGCGACCACAGTTGGATCGTATGCGACCCTGTGAGATGTTTAACTCGCGGGCCAGCCTCTGTCCGTTGAGGCCATGTCGCGGCCGACCTAGTGCGTAGCTGTGGTCTGCACACGCTTGCTGGCTGAACTGGGGAGATCACTGGATCTAGATTACCCAGTACAGCAGTTGATCTCCCAGGAGACGCATGGAAGGCAGAAAAAATAAAAAATTGCTAGGACCAAAAAGATCCCAGCAAGGAGCTAGGTCCTTACTCCTGACTAGACGGAAAAAAACGGAATACCTAGAGCAGGGAGGGGGTTATATAATGACTGAGGATGACCCATGGGGCGTAGACAAGTTTTATGTTCTGCCTTGTCCTACTCCTGCAGAGGAGATATAACCCAATGGTCAAGATTAAGGAGGCGCTGTGTCCATCGATGAACTAAGGAGAAAATGAGTCAATGTTAATTGAGTGAGTTTAGCTTCACTTTAAAGTAATATTAACCACTTCAGCTCTGGAAGGTTTTACCCCCTTCCTGACCAGGCCACTTTTTGTGATACGGTACTGCATTGCTTTAACTGACAATTGCGTAAGCGTGCAACACTGTACCCAAATAATTTTGATGTCCTTTTTTCCAACAAATAGAGCTTTCTTTTGGTGGTATTTGATCACCACTGCGGTTTTTTATTTTTTGCTCTATAAACAAAAAAAACACCGACAATTTTGAAAAAAAAAAATATATATTTTTTACTTTTTGCTATAAAACAAATCCAATAAAAAAAATGTGAAAAATGAAATTTCTTCATCAATTTAGGCCAATATGTATTCTGCTATGTGTTTTTGGTAAAAAAAAGTCCCAATAAATGTATATGGATTGGTTTGTGCAAATGTTATAGCATCTACAAACTATGAGATAGATTTATGGACTTTTTATTTTCTTATTGTTTTTACTAGTAATGAAGGCGATCAGTGATTTTTAGCGGGACTGCAACATTGCGGCGGACAAATCTGACACCAAGTGACACTTTTTGAGGAACCGGTGACACTAATACAGTGATTGGTGATAAAAAAAATGCACTGTCACTGTATAAATGACACTGGCAGGGAAGGGGTTAACATCAGAGGCGATCAAAGGCTTAACTGTGTTCCCTGTGAGTGTTTTCTAACTGGGGGGGGGGGGGGGGGTTAACTGAAGAAAGACAGTTTCGCTGCTTAGCAGAAACACAAGAGCTCTGTCTTTCTTACTAGCAGAAAAGCGTTCTGCCTTGTTTACATAGGCAGAGTGCCATAATGCTTCTCTACGAACAACCGGCGGTTTCCCGGCGGTCATCGTGTCAGATGGACCCGCTGTGACATCCAATCACAATGGGAGCGGGTCTCCAGCGGCGCACTCGCGCGCCCCAGACCCCGAAGAGGAAATCACGTATAGGTACATGATTTTGCGCTCAAGGGCCTGCCACAGTAAATGAAGGAGGGGCGGTCCTTAAGCGGTTAAAGTCTTATTTTTTTTTATTTAAAAATAACAAACATGGTATACTTACTTGCCCTGTGTAATGGTTCTGCACAGAGCAGCGTGTCCCTCGTCTTCTGG
>BLSH010036609.1:1775696-1792271 GCA_018402905.1 Glandirana rugosa
AGTGACCCTACAGAAAGCAGCTTGCTATGGGGGCACCCAAGCCAAGCCGCTGCTGTGTGTGTCCATTCAATCCTGCCCCCCATGTCTCCTTATTGGCTCACTGATGTGGATTGAAAGCAGCGGCAGATAATGACGCCCGCTGCAGTGTCTCAGCCAATCAGGAGGGAGAGTCCCGGACAGCCGAGGCCCTTGCGCAACATCGCTGGATCGAGATGGGGCTCATATTAGGGGGGCTGATCACAGAAGGTTTTTATCTTAATGCATAGCAAGGGTTTGTGCTGGAGGAGGAACGGAAAGCAGCAAGTGTTTGTGCTGGAGAGAAGAGAGAAGTGTATATACTGGAGTATATATAGGGGTCCTAAGCAAATTTGCACCAAATATCCTTGGGCATCCCATAATTCCCTAATCCCTATCAAAGTTGAATCCCCTTAAAAAAAAAAAAAAAAAAAAAAAAAAAAAAAAAGCAATGGACTGTTCTATGTCTCTGAGTGCCTGAGATGGATGTCTGGATGGGCAGGGTGACAGGTGAACCACTACTTTCAGCAACCCCTACAGGTTTTTTTTCCCCTATGTACCTGCTGAGAGTATTACCCTCTCTATTTTTCCTGTGACCATATGACACCACAGGGAAAATCCAAAATTTTGCTGTTATGGTCAATAACTGTCTAAAGAAGATCTTGCTCACTTTGGGGAGATCTGTTATTTCCCGATGTGTTTACAAGAAGACAGGAAGTGGGATTTTCTCAATGGGACACAAAAAGATAGAAAACAACCTGACTGTGGTTTTAACTCTCTTTTACGCTATCATTAAAAAAATAAATAATATTATATATATATATACACACACACATACATACATATACACACACACATACATACATATACACACACACTTTTTTGGATTAGGATATACTTTAAGATGAGGCTAGTAATGTGTGTATCGAAAATAAAAACTTGGAACAATTCTATAGATTCCCTTTATCTGGTCAACAATAAGCAGCATATGCAGACTTTTTATCATAAACTGGATCAGCGATCGTTCAATGGATGCGTTTGTGGTTTCTGCATCTGGGACAATTTAATACATGTCAAACAGGAGAAATGAGTGCTTTGGCAGTATTTACGCGCAGCACTGCCAAATAACGCTGTTTTCCCCTCCTCGATGGCACAACATGATTCAAAAATGATGGGCTCGGCGTCCTCGCTCCTTCCACTGCGCCGGGCCGCAACATTCCCACACTGCTCTGACAAATGATGTTTTGAGCGGCATCCAGTGACGCTCGGGTTTCACTCTGGAATGGAATTAATCAGCGTTATCCCTTACAGATTCTGTGATAAGTATAGAGCTGGCAACACCCAGCGCGTGACCTGTGCTTTTTTGGGGCGATCCAAGAAAGGGGCGAGGTGCAGCGATATAGTCATTGTAACAGTAGAAGCGCCAATCGCTTTCTAAGTCAGCAATCACTCCGTTGAACAGAATGAAAATTACATTTATGATTTCAGTCCTGGACGCAAGGATCAGTTTGGGCAGAACTTCATTTTCTTTATCTTGGCAATCTTCCTCTCAAGTAATGCATCAAAATGCTAAATTCCAAGATTGTAGGCTTTCCTCAGATTGTTAGCTCTTTTAGGAGTTCTCATTTCTAGCGTTTAATATACACTATATTACCAAAAGTATTGGGACACCTGCCTTTACACGCACATGAACTTTAATGGCATCCCAGTCTTAGTTTGTAGGGTTCAATATTGAGTTGGCCCACCCTTTGCAACTACAACAGCTTCCACTCTTCTGGGAAGGCTGTCCATAAGGTTTAGGAGTGTGTCTATGGGAATTGTTTGACCACTCTTCCAGAAGTGTTATTTGTGAGGTCAGGCACTGATGTGGAAGGCCTGGATCGCAGTCTCCACTCTAATTCATCCCAAAGGTGTTCTATCGGGTTGAGGTCAGGACTCTGTGCAGGTCAGTCAAGTTCCTCCACCCCAAACTTGCTCATCCATGTTTTTATGGACCTTGCTTTGTGCACTGGTGCACAGTCATGTTGGAACAGGAAGGGGCCATCCCCAAACTGTTCCCACAAAGTTGGGAGCATGAAATTGTCCAAAATGTCTTGGTATGCCAACGTTTTAAGGCCCCTTTCACAAGGGCGTTCCGTGTGCGGGGTCAGTTGTGCTCAGAGGGGATCGCTCTGCTGATCCCCGCTGAACTGATGGATGACAGATCTGGACGGATCTGTCAGAGTGCCACTGTCCCCTATGGCAAATCGGATGAAAACGGACCGCCTGTCACACTTTACAGAAGCGGAGAGTATTGGAGAGTGGCGGGTGTCAATGGACATGTCTCTGCTGACATCTGTCTCTCCACAGGGCTGCATGGAGGCTCCGTTCAGATCCGCCTGAAAAAACTGACAGGCAGACCTGAACGAACGTCCGTGTGAAAGGGGCCTAAATCTGGATTCACACCTGGGCGTAGCGTTTTCAGGCAGAAAATCACGCGTTTGTTACAGCGATTTCGCTGCCATTTTTACAGCGATTTTTGCCATGATTTTGCACAGGTCACCAATGTAAAAAGTAGAAAAATGCCCAAATCAAGCTACAAAAATACCCCCACAACTTTTTTGAGCTTCAAGCGTTTGGCTTCAGGTGTTTTGGAGTGGAGATGTGAACCATCTCCATAGAGAATCATTGATTATTTTTCCGCTCCAGCGTTTTGTAGCTTCAGGTTTCAAGCTACAAAACGCTCAGATGTGAATGGGGCCTAAGAGTTCCCTTAACTGGAATGAAGGGACCAAGCCCAACCCCTGAAAAACAACCCCACACCATAATCCTTAGTCTGAAGGGGACTGTTAGTTATTAAATGGGGATTTTCTTTTATTAAAGTTCTTTCTGTTGTTCTGAATCATGCTGATTACAAAAATGATTCAAGTAAAATGTATTTATTAACTTAAATTTAATACATTTTAAAAAAAACTGATTTTTTTTTGGACTTGTGTATACTTGTTAAATATACAATGTGGCCCCTTGTACTCAAAAGTTTGCAGACCCCTGTTGAAAAGGATGGGAGGGTTTGGTTACGCTTTAAACAAATGACACACGAATTTACAGTGCATTTAATCTCATTAGCTAAAATAACAAATTTGCACGAAATGCATTTTAACAAAGAACAAACTAAGTACCACTTTGAATCCATAAAATTAAAATCAGGTGCTCCTGATTAGGTGCCCATGATACAAACCTCATTCGTGAATATGCAGGTGCTATCTGTCTTATTTAAACCTCATATTTAGCCCAGGTTCACACTGCTGAGGGATTGAAATCAGCTGAACTCACACAATTTCAAACCCGCCTGTCAGTCCAACTTCGGCTATCAGATATCTGTGCGGGTTCCTGCATAGTTGTCTATTGAAATCGCACCCGAAGTCGCCAAAAGTAGTACAGAAACTACTTTTGGGAATCGGCAATGTCAGCATCGCACCAATTCGGACGGTGCCATTACCGACAATTGCCGCCGATTTGACATGTCAAATCGCATCAATGTGAGCCTAGTCTGATGAGTATTTTTTGCGATTGAGATGTGTGTGGCGTCACCATGACATGATCAAAAGAGCTCTCCAGGACCCTTAAAAAGAAGGTTGATTATGTTAGTATTCCACTCTAAGGAAAATAACCTACAAGTGTGTTAGATTTCAAATCACTCCTAATATGCCCAGGACTAGCTGAATTTAACCCAATAACTGACCGTTTACAGCTAAAAGAAGTCTCAAAGAATCCAAAAATGAGTGTGATCTGCAGAAAACTCTTGCAACAGTCAAAGCGCATACATTTACAATCAGAAAGACTGCGCCAAGTTAACCAACATGAGAGCTGTTGGAGAAAAAAAGCTTTTGATGTCCAGAAAGAACATTGGCTCAAGACCATAGTTTGCCAATGGACATATATAGGCAGGGACCAGGCCTGTAATGGACACGCTATAGCTGGTAGCAGTAATCATTGATTTATGATGGCAGGGAAACACTGTCAGAAGACAATAGCACAGAGGGAGGGATTTCCCCATCAACACTGAATGTGCTAATGGGGGAAATCAAGCGATTTTATTTCCATCAACCCATGGTTGAAGGAAAGAAAATTGCATAATGTATGGCCAAGCCTAAAAGCTTTTTAATTGTATAAGATTAAATACCTTATGTAGCCATGTCTTGAAAGGGTGTGTTTTGCTGCTTTGAAAAAACAAATGCCAAGGCTGACCATGAATTCTGAACAACATGGCTGCCCTGTCTCACACCAGTTTTTGGGGTGCCCAGTTCATATTCTCATCACAAGGCGTTCTGGACAATATGCTATTAACCGAAGAATCAAAAATAGACTTGTTTGACCACAATAAAAGACATTTTTTTGCAGATTGAAGACTGTATATAAGGAAAAGAACCTCATACAAACCATGAAGAATGGTGGTGAAAATGTTATGGTTTGGGGTTGCTTTGCTGCTTCGGAGCCTCGGCAGCTTGCAGTCAACAATGAATTATGCATCATATTAACGTGTGTTTGATGAGAATGTAAGGTCATCTATAAAAAAGTTGACGATGAACCGTAATTTAGATCTTTTAAAACTATTATGGTCCCAAGAACAATAGCAAATTCACCAAGGATTGGTTACAATAAAAAATGTTGGGTCAGGATCTGAAATGGGCGTTTTATGCAGGGAAACCCACAGACATCTTGCAACTGGTGGGCAGTTATGCAGTCAGACAACGGCAGGAATATAAAACAGTAAGTTCTGCTAAAGAGGGCAATACCAGCTTCTAATGTTTCCACAGTACGTAATTACATCTAATAAAACCTTTGTTGAATAAATGATTTAAAAAGACAAAATTTGACTTGTGTTTTTATTCACGTATAGCACCTTTATCTGTAGACAATGTTTGAAATAGGTCTAAAGTTTGCCTGATGAAATATGTCAAAATGGTCAATAATTTCCAAGTAGTGTACTTTTTCACATGACTGCTGTGAACTGTCTTGCTGAGATGGACAAGAATAGACGAAAAGAAATACAGTATCAAGGTAAAATGTGGCTTAAGGCTCCCTTCAGTGTTGCCAACATGTGTGGCATCATGGGCACTTAGGCTGGCCATAGATTATGCAATTTCCTATCCTTTCCCTGGGTTAAAGAAAAGAAAATTGCTTGATTCCCCCCATCAACACTGTGTTATTGTATTCTGACCATGGGAGGTTTCCCAGCTGTCAGAATACAATGATCACTGCTGGTGGCTGTGGAGCGCATGGAAAACACCCGACAGGCTGGATTTACTGAAGTCGATCGATAGATCAACTTCAGTACAACCAGCCTGCCCATAGATGGATCAAAATTCAGCCGTTACCAGCTGAACTGACCAGATTTAGATCCATTCATGGCTGGCTTTAGTCACGTGATCTCTGTCCTGACTGGCTTAACCTTACCTTCAGCAGAGATTATGTGATGAAACCCCAATATGTATGTATTTCAGTCCTTCTATTGTTCTTTATCAACCTGAACTGATAACATAGCTTTACCTCAAAATCTGATTATGAGTCCATTTGTAAGTAATGACTATAAGGGAGCTGCCACTGCTTACAGGCTTTTAATGGTGCAGATTCTGGGGCTATCATACTAATCCTAGATACATATTCAGTGATTGAAATCTAAAAGTTAAGTCTAGAAGTCTAAAAATTGGTCTGCCTTTCTTTAAGGCTTCATGCACACAGGACGTTAAAAAAAAAACATCCTAAAAATGTCAGTAGCTTATCAGTGATTTTTTCAGCTTTTTTGGCATTTTTGCAGCAGCGTTATTGAGCGTTAATGAGCGTTGTGAGCGTTTTTTAGCGCGGCCGTTTTTACAGCTCAAAAACGTCACTGCTCAAAACAGTTGATAAAAGCCTATGTGTGCATGAACACATAGGATAACATGATGGAGGGTTTATTGACTGTAGAAAAAACGTCTGCAGCTGAACACAGCAGCTGTAAAAACGTCAAAAAACGTACTGTGTGCATGAGACCTAAAGCTTAGCCACTTCTTCCCTTATATGGTCTTCACATTCCTTGCAATCATATACACTTAGTGCAAACGTTTGGCCACTCTGTGGTTGGTCAAACAGAACCTTCAGGGAGCCCCCTCTCTGGTCTGTGTGTGCTGTGCCCTGGGCACCCACCTCTGGCGATATCCCATGTCCTCGCAATATTACATTGTCTGTTCCCAATAGGTCTTCAACAGTCCCCTAAAGAGCAAATTTCTCAATTGTATAAAATTGGAGAGCATTAGAAGCTTAATTTATGCAGTATTTATTGTAAGTAAAGGGAAAAAAATTAAAAGGTGTATAATAAAAATAAAATCTTCTCAAGAGTGTCCACTACACCAGGTGTGTTTAGTCCATTCACTTTATCAAATCAAATCCTTTAAAAAGGTAATGGGCAAAATGTGTTAGGCACAGTGTGGATGCTCTGGAAAAGGTTTTATGTATTATGCACACTTTAAATGCTTCTGCAGATTTAGAGAAGGGTTGTACTGTACAGTCATATTTTCTTGCTTGTAGAAGCTGCTCCTATGACAGGTGGAAAAGTGTCAAGCAGCGTAAGCAGTGTGGTGTTGCAGGTTGACTTGCAGATGTTATAGCAGACTGAAATATCTGAACATATGCCTTGCGTGCTTGTTCTGGATCAATGTTCCAACTCCCAACTAGTAATGCTCAGAATGCTGACCATATTACCAATGGTGACTCTTAGGTTCCGTTGAATGATCTCAACCTGCAGGTGGTCAGAATTGGTTTTCTCACCTATATGTGAGTATTAGGACTGCTCAATAACAAGCAGCTGAAGATCTATGGATCACATGTACAGTAAATGTTATGAACATCATTGCACTTGCATGACTCCAATCCAACGATATTGTGGTCCAGAAGTTCTCAACACCACCATTCAGGAGCTGATAAAAAAAGAACCCTTTTTTCCCCAATAATTCAGTGGATCGTGTGTTTTCCTCTCCTCATAAACAGACTTTCCTCCCACAAGTGTATATGCACAGTAATTGCTCTCATAGATCTGGAACCCATTTGGATGAAAAGCGGCATCAAAATCTCGGGCTTGTCGTTCACATCCAATGGTGAAGCAGACTCTCCGCATCTTATAAATTTAAGGATTAGCTTGATCAAAAAGCACGGTAATTAAATCAACTCCTTCCCAATTAAAAGAAAAGCCAATTTTACACTTCTATGAGCAACTAAAATCACGGTGAAAGGGGAATTATTCTTAAAATAAACAGAACTCCAGTTTTAAAAGCACTTTCCAAGCAGCCATAGCACAAGTGTGTGTTTTTTTTTTTAGTTTTATGCAGGCAAACATTTATCATTGTCTGCCGTTATTGGGAAGAAGAAGACTGACTTTTTAACTCCTTATTAAGTCCTTATTGAGTCCTTCCTGAGCAGTGATTCCAACTCCTGTAATGACTGAATTACACAGCTGACATGCAGGAAAGCCACTGGCTGAATCTAAACATCCACAGAACTTTTCTACCATGGATTGGCCAGAGCCCTCAGGTGTCAAGGCCAGACCCAATCGGGAGACATGTCTATAGCCTACAGCAGATGCACCTGATATATTGAGAAGATAGCCTGATCAGGCAGATGTTACGAAGTACTTTGAAATTTGACAGCGTCAGAGGTTAGGCCACCCAGCCGCCTCCTCACCCCACACTCAAGCATGCATGTGTGCGTGGTCAGCATGTTTAAAGGTCAAAACTGTGGCCAAACATATTTCCCAACCTTAGCATTGTGCCTACATGTCTGACTGCCCTTGTGTCTTCGCAGATCTTTCAATAAGTGAGCAATTAAAAGGATGCTCCGACATCCCTGCTCATGGGCACTCCTAGTCTCTGTTATTCTCTCCCTTCTCTATTCTATCAGCAGCCACTGATAGGACTCCCCAGGCAAACAGCTAAATACACAAATGAAATACATATGTGGGAGCTGTTTAATCTGCCAAAGAATTTGTACTTCTGTCGAGGCAGTTTTGGGATTTACACAGACACGCCAGACAGCACAGCGAGGTAGGCAACATCACTTAAGTTTTGCTTAAGTGTCCTCTATCCCACAGAAACTTTCTGACTGGACAGTGAAGGAGCAGCCACAGACTGAGGAGGTCATCCCTCTTGTCACTCTTCCTAAGAGCATGTTCCTTATCCGCACATCCGATTGGCTCCAAATCCAGCTCTGTCCCCCAGTCTGAGTGTTGCTGTTTTGGGAATTGCAGGGGGCTAATACAAAGTCACATGCTAGTAATTATACTATTTGCACGTAAAAAAATAAAATAACTCACTTCTTGTCCCAGGTAACACCTGTAACTAGGAGGGCAAACCACACCAACATGGCCACAGATCACAAAAAATGTAGATGTTCTAATCCTTTTATCTCTATCAAAAAGGGCATAGTTAAGGAAAAAACTTTTAAGCATGTACCAGTGAAAATCTTGCACTTGTGCTACACAACTCAAACTCTGAGATGAGTAGAGGTACTGCCACAGCGGTGAGAAAGGTTACAAGCATCAGTGATGGGATGGGAACGTTGTTCAGGCACAGGGGGACAGGTTGGGAGTGTTGTGCAAGCACCAGGGATGGGGAGGGAAGGTTGCGCAGGCACCAGGGATGGGGTGGGAAGGCTATTCAGGCTCAGGGAATGGGTTGGGAATTTTGTGCACACAGCAGGGATAGGATGGGAGAGCACGCACAGGGGATGGGGTTAGGAATGTTGAGCAAACACCACGGATGGGATGGGAAGGTTGTACAGGCACAGGGGATGGGGTGGGTATGTTTTGCATGCACCAAGAATGGTTTGGAAGGTTGTTCAGGCACAGGGGATGGGTGGGAATAGTGTGCAGACACCAGGGAAGGGGTGGGAAGGTTGTTCAGGCACAAGGGATGGGGTGGGAATGGTGTGCATTCGCCAGGGATGAGGTGAGAAGGTTGTGCTGGCACCAGGAATGGGGTAGGGATATTGCACAGACACTGGGATGATGTGGAAAGGTTAAGCAGGCATGATGACAGTGAGAGGGGGAAAGTGTGCAAAAACAGTGGTGAGATGCAGGATAGTGAAGCTGGGATTGGTGGATGATACTCAGAGCAAGGGTGAGCAAAACATGAGAGGAAGGCTGAGAATCAGATACTTGGTAATCTGAAGGGGAAGGGTTGTCTGCAGGCATAGTGGGGAGAGTAGGGGCTGGGGTGTGCAGGTTCAGTAATGAAAGCCGAGGCAAGTAGGGGGAAAGGGGGTGGTACTAGTGCTGGGGGAGGGTGAGCCTGGTGTAGTGGTGGTAATAATGGTTGATGGGGGGGCATAGAAAGTGTGGTAGCAAGAGGGAAGGTCATTAAAGTACAGTTGAGGCATATTGATGATTAGAGATGGGCTCAGAAGTGTTCGAAATCCCACATGCCCGATCCCGCCAGGAAGCCGACACTGCACACCGCTAATCACAGGCAGTGAGACATTTCCCCAATCTGTGCAGCAGCTAACCGGGAAATGGCTCATTGCCTGTGATTAGCGGTGTGCAGTGTCGGCTTCCTAGTGGGATCGGGCATGTGGAATTTTGAACATGCCCTTACCCATCTCTATTGATTATACAGGATCTGATGTTGGAAAAGTGTTAGTAGTGACAAGAGTGGGGGGGATGACGACACTCACACATAATCATGTGGAGCAGTATTTGGCTTAAGCATGATGGAGACAGCAGGGGGGGTGGTACAAAACACTCCCCAGATCAATTGATACCACGCATGCACGGGTCCCCATGTCATATTACCAGTTTGTCGTTCTGTACATGCACAAGTACCTGTTGCTAGACTTTCGGCTTCTGTCTGTACCTGTGCATGCACTTCGTAGTCTATAATCTTAGCAAAATGGCAGCAGGTCGCAGGCAGACCTTTCAAGCAGGTTGCTACCACACACCACTGCAGAATCTCACCGCCATATTTCTGACAATATCACGCATGCACAGGTGAGTTCCACGTCACCCTCCAAGCACATCTAAACATGACTGAATACTGTGGCGTGTTACTAATGCATTTGTGGGGTATTTTACATTCAATACTGTATACTAAAGTGGAAATTTAAACACCATTTTCTTCCTGTAACCTTGTCTTACAATAAATATATGATAACCAGCATTTTCCTAGTCAAGTTCATTCAATGGAGAAGAATATCTAAAACACATCCAAAACTACGCCAAAGCACATATGTTAACACTCACTAAAATGCATGAATCTGGTATAAACAAACCCTAAACGTGGCCATATACTAAACACCCAGCTCAGTTTGGCTTCAAAGGATCGGGGAAGATGAGATCAGATCAGGCAAACTAAATGGACTTTATTTAGCAATTTAGCATAGTTGCAATGTTTCCTGGACACGGTAAGCCTCATTTTCCTTATCACTGGGAGTCCTCCAAATATCCATTTGTGGATTGTGGTTACCTTTATTCTATCTTTCTGGCTGCATTGACCCTTTAAGAATGACACTTCCCTTTGCTGGAATGAAGCTGGCTATCGACGCCATGGAAAAAAACGTTAAAAGGGACACCAGTTACAATATGAAACAGCTGGCGCTGGAACAATGGAATCAGCAAGGAGCAGCATTAATTGTGTCAGGCTCGCTGAGAACTCTGAAATAAAGCTGGCCCAGCATCCGTGCACTGAAATAAATTCCTTATGGGGGAAATTCTCAGCGCGCAAGGCGCAGATACACATAAGTAGACTTCGCGAGTTTTTCCTTTGGTGCCTTTCAGCACATAAATCAATATAAGAAGTCGGAGGTAGCTGCAGAAGAAAGTTCTGCCCCCAACGACGACACACAAAAGCAGAGCTGGCAGCCATTTGATGCCAATATTCACCCTATTCATTATTTTATGGCAGTGTGATCTCAGACTCTGCATCCACACTTTTGCCCTTTTTGCTTCTTTTTATTGCCAATACTGCATTTGCTGATCATTTGTTTAACAAATAAGCCAATATGTTTGATTTTGGCGCTAAAAATGAATCTGGATAAACATAACTCCTTAGGGGGAGACCTAGTGCTAATGAGATTGGTGATAGGATGATAGGGCAACTCAGACAAACTGCTAAATACCCACTTGAATACATACACTATATTACCAAAAGTATTGGGGCGCCTGCCTTTTCACGCACATGAACTTTAATGGAATCCCAGTCTTAGTCCATAGGGTTCAATATGGAGTTGGCCCACCCTTTGCAGCTATAACAGCGCTTCTGGAAGAATGGTCAAACATTCCCATAGACACACTCCTAAACCTTGTGGACAGAAGACATTGGGAAAAAAAGACAATTTAGTCAGAGAGGAACTCGAAAAGTGGAGATCCAAGGACTTTAAGGGTGCCCTTTTTTTATATATATTCCAATAATAATTTCAAAAACAAAACATGTATATTAAAACATCTGGAATCAGTTTATTCAATACAAATATAAAAATCCATGTATACAAAAGGTCAGCTATGCCCCGCTCTACATGTTTCATGAAACATGTAGAGCGGGGCATAGCTGACCTCATGTAGGATTTGTCTTCTGTCTGTGTTTTAACCTACCTCGTTTCATGTGTTTTTGTATACATGGATTTTTATATTTGTATTGAATAAACTGATTCCAGATGTTTTAATATACATGTTTTGTTTTTGAAATTATTATTGGAATATTTAAAAAAAAGGGCACCCTTAAAGACCTTGGAACTCCACTTTTCGAGTTCCTCTCTGACTAAATTGTCTTTTTTCCCAATGTTTTCATTTTGGACGTGGTGCCCGCTTTAGGCTCCTCCTCCGCTCATTTATTTAAAATCCCTTGTGGACAGAAGAGTTGAAGCTTTTATAGCTGCAAAAGGGTGGGCCAACAAAATATTGAACCCTATGGATTAAGACTGGGATGCCAGTAAAGTTCATGTGCGTGTAAAGGCAGGCATCCCAATACTTTTGGTAATATAGTGTGTATAACTCAGTCAGTATAAAAATGCAGGCACACTCCATACACTGATATATGCACACATAGAGGTCAGTCAGCTCTGTATGTGCCCAGATATGTCCCCAGTCAGCCCCCATTGTAATAGCCCTCAGCTCACACTGCCATGGACATCTGGTCTGCACAGGCCCCAGGCCCCCCATCCTCCAGCCTGCCCCCACCACACACACCGCACTCCTCTCACCTGTCTCCGCACCACTCCCAACTGCAGACTGGTAATATCTCACCGGGAGAGACAGGGGGACCAGGAGAGAGAACAGGGTCCAGAGGCAGCAGAAAGAAGATGAATAGGAGGGGCAGCATATAGAGAGGAACTGATCCGTCCATTTGTCTCCTGCTGCTGCTGGAGGGGGCAGAAGAGAAATGAATGGATCGGTTCCTCTATAAGCAGTCCCACTGCCCATACTATAACGTTTTACAGAGAAGCTATTGAGAAAGTTCAGAGATTTACGGACACACCAAATATCAGTTCCAAAGTAGTATAACGTAGTATACGTTGACAGTTACACTTTTTTTGCAGCCTCTCATTTGTTTTTTTTTTCTTATTAACCTTGAAAATGTCACCCCTGTCTGGTTCTGTTTGTATGATAGCTCAACAGCCTTCTACGGTCCCCTGGAGCAACCCTTACATGAGTGCTCCCCACCGGGGACTATAGCCTGGCATGCTAATGCTCCATGCACCTTCACGCACAGGCTGCTCAGAAGCCCAGGGATGCAAGCCAACACCCAACATCCTCCTACAAAGTGACTGGCAACAGATTCCGAGACAGTGATGGTCACTGGCAATAGAAATCAGAAGCATCATAATTGGGAGCACTGTAAATGGAAAAAACTGCATATCATGATTGCAATGGATTGCTTTTAGTGTATTTTATGTAATGCAGTAGATTGCTCATGTGACCTTTTTGTGACAGGTACTGCGTGTGCTCCCCAACTGGAAGTTCAGTGAAGTAGCTCTAAATGAGAGAGCATGAAACTTCTTTTTTTTTAAAAGAGAAAACTGGAACTGATTATGGATTATTTTGCTAAAACAACCATACTGTACAAGTTAACATGATGCATACGAATGCCTAAAATGTGACTGTAAACTCCCCCCCCCCCCTTTTTTTTTTTTAACAAACATCTTATACCTACCTGCTCCGTTCAATGGTTTTGCTCAGAGCAGCCATGATCCTCCTCTTTTGATATCCCCCACCAGTGCTGCTAGCTCCTCCCCCCACCGAGTGCCCACTACAGCAAACCCCTTACTCTGGGGGCACTTGTGCAGGCTGACTCCTGAGTCGGTTTTGTGTGTCAATAGATCCGCCAGAGCGTGGATCGGCTCTGCCCCCCTGTTCCCTCCTAACTGGGTGTAATTGACAGCAGTGGGAGGCAATGGCTCCTGCTACTGTTTCTGAAACTATGAGGAAGGAGCCTTTAGAAACACTTTAAATGCAAAAAAAGGAGGGAGTAATTTTGCATCAAAGCGGAGTTCCACTCGTTTTATAGTTTATTAAAAGTCAGCAGCTACAAAAAGTGTAGCTGCCGACTTTTAATAAACAGAAACTTCTCTGTCTTGTGGTCCAGCGATGGCCGCGCCCAAAGCCTCGCATGTTTCCCCCTCCTCCCGGCAGCGCCGTTATTGCAAGTGTGGGCACTCGGACATGACAGCTCGAGGCTTCACGGCCGGGCACGCACTGTGCATGCACAAGTCATGCTGCGCGATCCTAGTGGTCAGGCAATCTTGTGGGACCTGTGACGTGTCCTAGAAGGTTGCCAAGAGGGAGGGGGCGCCTAGGGGGAGAGGAGGAGTTGCCTAGGCGGCCAGGCGCCGGAAGAAGGAAGTACCTGTCAAAACCAGGTACCCCCCACCCAAAAATTACATGCCAAATGTGGCATGTAAGAGGGCGAGGAGAGCTTAAAGTGGAAGTTCCACTTTTGGGTGGAACTCCACTTTAAATAGGAACTAAACCGCTCCTGGTTTGCCCCTGGCCCACCCCTCTTCCATGCTAGCATTTAAAAAAAGTACCCGCTCATGCGCAGATGTGCTGCATGGTCTCTTCCAAGCTATTGGGAACTGGAAGAGACCGCTGGCAGATTTCTATGCATGCACACAAATGCTGTCAGCTTCTGGTGGACGGGTAATATGGGATCCAGCAGCTTATGCACAAATGCATAGCAATCTGTCCCGCATCCACACATGCGCCACAAGCTTGTGACCCAATGCCTTGTGAAATAGCTGTGATGTTGCAATTTGAGGAAGCAGCGGGGCCCAACCTAGGCCAGAAACCTGTCTCTTTCAGCACAAAAAGCATCCTCATCATCGTGCATGGTAGTATTTCTTTATAAATTTGCCACAACAATAGCATCCTACAGTAAAGGTGTTGCAAAAAGAACTACCTGAATTTGTTCCACATGTCAGTACCAACAATGAAAATGTTGCAGGGTTTTTGTGAAAATGGCACAAGGCTTCAAACTACACACACATACACCGTCAGAAATGTTTTGCAAATGCCTTATTGAATTACGCCCATTGTTTTTCATAGGGCTCCTTCCCATCAATGTTACTTTAAAAAAATAAATAAATAAATAAAAAAGAAAAAAATCCTACAGATACTTTGTATATCCAATGTAAGAGCTCATAGGCTGCAGGAAAAGGGGTGTGAGACGTGTTATTAAGACAACAATCCATCAATCCTTCCAATGCAGGAAAAGTGCAATCACACGGTTACACGATAAAAAGGTCTGAAAAATAAATTACAGAGGCGGCGCAGGGAAATTTTAGAGAGAATTCTAATGTCTCTCTTAACAAGGAGGCCAAAATAAACTCTGAGGCGATAAACACATTACAACTGAGATCACAGCAACAAAATCACACAGCTATGCGGGCCAGTGAGTTGATTAATGTGTTCTGTATGATCTGTGCGTCTGCAGAAGACCAGCATCCCCCTGTGTTCTCCTCGTCTCAATGCCAAGCATAGATGCCCACTTACTTCTGTGTAACAATTTTGAGAAACTTTCAATGAGCTTAAAGTGGTTGTCAACCTGTGACAACCACTTTAACCTACAGGTAAGCCTAGAATAAGGCTTACCTATAGGTGCACTGCATATCTCCCAAACCTGTACGGTTCAGGAGATATGCAGTGTTTTGCATGTGCCGACGTCATGTCTCCGTGCCGTTTCTCCACTGACCCTGCGTCGTAACTGGCGGCTCCCGCGCACATGCGACTGCGGCTCTGTGACTGGCCGGAGTCGGGCCCCGGAAAGAAGAGGGGCAGAAGATGGAAGGGGCCTGGAGCGGGGCCATCGCTGGATGCCGCAGGCTTTGTTTCCAGGTAAGTGGCACATAATGGGCTACTATGCGATGCATAGTAGCCCATTATGCTTCTACTTTACAGGGTTATATTGAGGAAGTAAACCCAATCTGGGTTTACTCTCTCTTTAAAGTAGTTCTAAAGGCTGAAGATTTTTTACTCCCCAATCCTTACCTGAGCTCTCTCCGATCCAGCGATGTTCACAATGGCCTCAGATTTCCCGGGACTCTCCCGCCTCATTGGCTGAGACAGCAGTGGGAGCTGGGAGACCGAGCCGTGGGGTAAAATTCTTTAGGGTTAGGGATTTCCCTTGAAGTGTTAGGGTTTAGGGTTTTCCCTTGAAGGTCAAAGGTTAAGTGTTTGGACGCTTTGCGTGCTACGTGCACTTGACAAACTAAAAGACCAAGTAGGACCATTGCCTCGTGTGCCCGCCAAGGTTAAATACCTTGGCGTCCGAACACTTAACCTTTGAAGTCTAGCCCCTGACCCCTAACCGAACCCCAGCGCAAGCGGCTTTCTATGGGGTCACTGCCCGAGGGGTAGAAGCTAGGAGTGCCGGCGGGGGGACCTGAAAAGAAGAGGAAAAAAGAGGATTGGAGCTGATCTGTGCAAAACCACTGTGCAGAGCAGGTAAGTATAACATGATTGTTATTTTAAAAAAAAACCACAGATTATAATAAGGCTTACCTGTAGGTACAATGAATATCTCCTAAGCCTGCACTGTTCAGGCGCATGCACTGTGAAGGTCCGGCAGATGGTGCCGGACCTTGCTGGAACGAAGGACATCATCAAGGCTCTGGCCACTCACAGCGCCAGAGCCGGCAAACCAGAAGTATCACCAGGCAACATGTCAGCCTTATCGGCGGTGTGCAGTGCATACTAGCTCATTATGCCTTTGCCTTACAGTTTTTTTTTTAATCTTGTTTTTTTTCAGGGCATACAACTGCTTTAACCACTGCCCGACCGCGTGCCATGTTTTCACGGCGGCAGTCGGGATGCTGAGCGCGAATCGCCGTAAAAAGGAGGCGACATGTGAACAGCCACTAGGGGGCACGCGCGCCCGCCGCATTCCTGATGATGCGGCCACAGGGAAAGAACGTGGAACCGCCGATGTTAACACGGCGGTTCCCCGCTCTGTTAGTAGGGGCATAAGTGATCTACTGATCCCTGTCACTGGGATCAGTTAGATCTCTCATGCACATGGTAGCCCAACCCCCCCCCCCCCACAGTAAGAACACGCCCAGGGAACA
>BLSH010036609.1:1809616-1836781 GCA_018402905.1 Glandirana rugosa
CATGCTATAAATTCTGCAGGGTGCCCAAACTTTTGAAGACGCCATTTTTTTGTTTTCTGTAATTTTGAAAGTGTCAATGATGGAAATAAAATCTAACTTTTGTTGACATATTATAAGAATGTCTAATCTGTAATTTGATGCCTTATGGAGATTTTTCCATCTTTCCTTGGCTTCTTTATGCACATTAATACAAATTTTTACCTGGGGTGCCCAAACTTTCGATCCCCACTGTACTATTAAAAAGAAAAAATATGTCCTCGGATTTCATTATAAAAATCTGGTCACCTTATGCTAGGGGTTCCTTGGGCTGTGGCTGACTGACCTCTCATTTGATGGTGCATGCACAACGATAATCTTTTTAGCGGTCTGTAAGGGGGGCATTCTTCCCACTGACCACCAATTAGTGTTGGCTTTAGCTGGGCTTCCCTGAGACCAGAATATTATGCAGACCACTCTTCAGAGGGGCCGGCGCATGTGAACAAGCCTTAAAGCAGACATTTTCAACTTGGGTTCTGCGGAACCATAGGGCTCCTCCAGAGGTTGCTAGGGGTTCCTTGGACTGTGGCAGACTGATATCCCATTGGATGGTACCTGCACAACGATGATCAATTTAGCTGTCTGTAAAGGGGGAATTTTCTCCACTGACCACCAATAAGTTGGCTTTAGTATGACTTCCTTGAGACCTTATTATTATTTCAGGGGTATTTCTGGGGTAAAAAGTTTGAGAAAAAGCTGCTTTAAAGTAGTACAGCGAGGAAAGCAAATGTCCCATTTTTCCGTACAAGTGATCAGCCTGAAGCTGTGAAGACAACTGAGCCTATCACATCAGACTCCACAACCAAACCTAGAGTAGAGAAGGCCTCAAAGGGATCCTGACAGTACAGAAATACTTACTTCTAAAAGAAACCTGTCCTAAGGCTGTCCTGTTGAGCCTTGCCACACTGCATTGGCTGAGGCTGTCATGTTGGTCCTTCCCACACTGTATTGGCTGAGGCTGTCATGTTGAACCTTGCCACACTGCATTGGCTAAGGCTGTTATGTTGAGCCTTGCCTCACTGCATTGGCTGAGGCTGTTATGTTGAGCCTTGCCTCACTGCATTGGCTAAGGCTGTCATTTTGGCTGTCACTGCATTGGTTGAAGCTGTCATGTTGATCTTTACTCTCATTGCCTTGCCTCACCGCATTGCCTGAGGCTGTCATGTTGATCTTTGCCTCAACGCATTGGCTAATGCTGTTATGTTGAGCCTTGCCTCACCGCATTGGTTGAAGCTGTCATGTTGATCCTTACTCTCATTGCCTTGCCTCACCGCATCGCCTAAGGCTGTCATGTTGATATTTGCCTCACCGCATTGCATGGGGCTGTCATGTTGATCTTTGCCTCACTGCACTGGCTACGTCTGTCATGTTGATCCTTACTCTGAGATTTCATGCTGAACTGATAAAAATATGCAGATCGTGAATACCAAGGTGCCTCTGGCTGCATGCTTGTTTTGGGTTAATGACTTAAAGCAAGGATGAGGATGACAGTCCCACATTTTGTACCTTTAAAAACAAACTGGATGTTGCAGGGCCCATCTTCCATATACTGACTTTTCCCTTGACCCATTTACGGGCAATACAGAAGTACTGGACAATACGTGTTCCCAGTCAGTTGCCCAAATAGCTGAAGCCAGGGGACTGCCAAGAAACTATATTTTCAAGAGATGCTCAGAAATGGTGACCATACATATACTGTGTATCAGTACAGGAGTTTGTGAAAAAGAAAAAGAAAAAAAAAAAAATACCTGTAACATGATCTGCGGCAGGTATGTTCTATGCAGACGGGGAGTCTCCTGGAGACATGACAGCGGGTGTTCCTTTTCTGCGATCGCATCCGTCTAATGGTGTCTCACTCAGGTGAGAGGAGTCTCCCTATTCTGCATTGTGTACAACCTGCAATACACTACCCACCCTCATCACCGCCACTCACGGATCAAAGACCTCCACCGTACATCCCTCCCCATCCGCCCATACTAACCACCCATCACATGCTGGTCAGTACAGCGGCCTGTACCAAGAATGACAACACTTTCTACAATGACACATGCAGACTTAAGATACTGAAGAAAATGGAAGAGAGCATATTTAATCTGGGCTCCGGGCAAAAAGCTAAATACGAAGATCAAATACATACAAGGGAGCTGCTTTACCTGCCAAAGGATTTCTATTTATCCATCCAGTTTTGAGAATTACACAGCTCTGTCACACAGCACAGGCAGGAGATCTGAATTTTCTTTGCTGTGTTATGTAATGCTACTAGGTCTTGCCCCTACCCCCTACTGTGATTAGACAGTGAAAGAGAATCAGCAGACTGGTGAACTTAATTTCTCAGTCATTCTACTCTCCCCCCTTCTATCAGCATGCTTCTTGCTAGCATATGCAGCACAACTGATTGCCTCCTAGTTCTAACCCAGTCTACCCTCCACCTCCCCCAGTCTGAGCTGCGCTGTAGGAGGACTCCAAGAGTTGGATACCAGATCAAATTCATGAGCTTACAGAAATTGCTTTTAAAAATACACATTAAATTATTAATGAATATTTAAAGTGTATGTTATCTTAAATATTTATTTTAAATGTTATAAATATTTATTTTTTTATTTTATAACTCTTAGGCTCCATGCACACTGGATTCTCTCTGGGCGACAGGCAGGAGACGCTGCTTAGAAAACGTTCTTTTGCAATGTTTTGCAAGCAGCGTTTATTGGCGTCAGCGTTTTTGTGCGTTTTTTTTTTTTTTTTTTTTTACTTCATTAGCTTCCATTGACTACAAAAAACGCCGGACGCCGGTAAACGGCCGTTTACCAGCGTCCATCGTTATTTGTGGTCAGAAGAATGACTTTTGAATGCCAATTCAGGGTGTTCAGATAACAGTCCAAAAATGCCACTGCTGTTAAACGACAATTAACGTCCATGTGTGCATGGGCACATACGATAACATAAAGGGGCGTTTTTGGGCTGTTAAAAAAAAAACGCGCAAACGACCACAAACGGTATCAGCTACAGTGTGCATGAGCCCTAAAGACTTGTACACACGTTCCGAAAATTGGATGACAGATCATCCGGTTTTTTTTTTTTGCATGCTAATCTCAGAACGAATCGGAAGAGTGTACTAAAGTCACGAAAATTCTCGTACGACAGAATAAATAATCTGAAGTGATGTGATGTGTTGTATTTGTATTGTATTTTCGGGTGACAACTGTGCTGATTAAAAGAAAATAGTCTGATCTGGTATCGTACGAAAAAATGTTTTATGTTTGTCCGATCTAATAATATCGGATGAACTGTCATGATCTGCTCTCGAAAGCTCTGTACTAGCGATCTGATTATCGTATGATCGATTCGAAAGTGGGATTTTTCATCCGATTTTCGGATCGTGTGTACGGGCCAATACTCTCTACCATTTTCATGTATGTCTTCCATGTGAAATACCAGGTTCATCCTGCCAGCCACTGTTCTTCCTTGTTCTAAACTGACCACACAAAGCAGAGAAGCTGATCTGTGTTAGCATGGCTGTACATTCAGGGGTACAGGGCACTGTGCAGACGCACAGCATGCCTGTATTGGGTAGTTAATTCACCACACCCCCTGACTGAGCAATCATAGTCTGTCTATGGTACACACCCCCTTCCAATCACAACCTGCCTCTGGCACACACCCCCTCCCAATCACAGCCTGCCTCTGGCACACATCCCCTCCCATTCACAGCCTGCCTCTGGCACATACCCCCTCGCAAGCACAGTCCGCCTCTGGCATATCCCCCCTCCTCCCCAACCACAGCCTGCCTTTGGCACATACCTCCTCCCAATAAGTATGTTGCTTGAACATACCCCTTCTTGCTCAAGCACAGCCTGCATCAGGCTGAATAGACCAGCCCTCAAAATTTCCACTCGCCTGCTCGCATTTGGCGAGTGGAAATCCTCTGAGGGCGAGTGTGGAGCAGGGGTGAACTGGGCTGACAGTGTCCTGGCTGATCACTACTAGCAGAAGCGATGCGGCCATTTTTTACAGGGCAATTGCCTTCGTGCCTCCTGGGCCGCTCTGATGTCCTGTAAAAATGGCCAGCGATTCTGCCAGAAGCGATCAGCCAGGAAACTCGGCAGGAGAGGCAACTGAATCACACAAAGCGGGGATCTCCACAGCTTGGAGATGAAACGCTGTCAAATAAAGTCCTGCCTCTCATGATAGACAGCACACTGGTCCAATGCAGGTCCAGGAAGCAGGAGATCCCCGCTGTGTGATCCGGCCGGCAATCCTCCTGATCCCTACTGCACTGATGGGCACTGATGAAGCTGCACTTATGGGCACTGATGAGGCTGCATTGATGGGCTGACCCAATATCTGGGGAAGAAAGGAGGACAGAGAAGACAGGCTTTCAAATTTCCTGACTGCGACATCAGCTACCATGGGCAGTGAAAAATAATAAAAAATATCTCGTACTGAAGAAGTCCAGCCATGGGACGTGACACACACAGGGCCTATATGTGTATATGCGCTGTGTCAGTGCTGCATCCTGTGCAGTTTTACTAATTATGGGAATAAATACATTTTAAAACTGAGAATACTATTATTCTTTTCTGTACCTATGTGTGATGGTGAGGAGAGTTAAAATATCACAAGCAGGATTACCCCAGGAGGGGGACTTGGGCTTGACCTTACTGTTAATTCAAGGGTCATATGTAGAAGGTGAGTAGTCATTTCTTATTGATGTTGGAGACACGAATGGCACAAGATTTATATATTGATGATACATCACATGGTGGTGCACTAGCGCTTCACTTTTGGACTTTATCATATTTCTATCTGTATCAATATTGGTAATATTGATTTCATTTACAGATTGTGATTTCTTACTTTGAATTGCGCTATGTTTTGTTTTACATAGTGAAAAATAATAATCCAGGAGGTGAGTGGTATGGGAAAGGGTGTTCGTTCACCTTTTCATGATTTTAGGGAAGGGGGGGGGGGGGGTGCTCTTGGCAGAAACACTGTCAGTTTTATCTGCATGGGCAAGAGGACAGTGTCTCAAAGTCCACCCCTCTCCAAAGGTGAAACATGGTGTACAACATTGTCAGCTATTTATGTATATCTAAACCATTTTTCACATGGCGATTCACAGGCCAAGTTGTCTCTTCTTTGTCAGAAATTTCCAAATCTGACATTAAAGTGATTAAATAAAAAGGTTGCTTTCATTCTCTTCTGACATCCCCCCCGCTGGCAATGTCAGCTTCTGCCTTCTCTGGGTGCCTCCCGCAGCATAAGGAGGCCCCAGTGCGTGCACTCTCCTAAGCCAAGCCATGTTCATCCATAGACACACACAGACAGCGCCTGTAAGCCACGTCCCTTCTCCCTCATCACAGAGGTTTGACTGACAGCAGCAAGAGCCTATGGCTGTGCTGTCCTCTGTTTCTCCTGGAAGAGGAGGAAGTGAAGGGAGCGGTGCTGGAGTTGGAGATAACGCTGGAGTGGTGACATGGAGCCAGGTAAGTGTCGAGGGACAGAGGGGGTGGAGTAGTATAAGCAGTTTTTTACCTTAATACAGAGAATGCATTAAGCGCTTCCAGACCGCCCCATGCATATATACTGCGGCAGGGCGGCCCTTCAGCGCGAAATCACGTACCCATATGTGACTTTGTTTCCTGGATCTGGGGCACCACCGGCATCCTGCTCCCGCTGTGATTGGAGCCAATCAGTGGGCCCGGCAGAGCTGATGTCTGCTGGGACCCGCCGATTATTCCCGATGCAGACAGAACAATGGTCTGCCTATGTAAACAAGGCAGAAAGCCATTCTGTAACAGGAGAAGGCCGAGATCTTGCTTGTGTTTCTGCTAAGCAGGAATACGGATCTCTGTCTTCTTACAGTACAAGCAACAAACCCCCCCCCCCCCCGCATTTCCAGGGAACACATTTAACCCTTTGATTGCCCCTGTTAACCCCTTCCCTGCCAGAGTCATTAGTACAGTGACAGTGCATATTTTTTAGCACTGATCACTGTAATCGTGTCACTGATCCCAAAAAAAAAGTGTCAAAAGTGTCACTTAGCGTCCGATTTGTTCCCCGCAATGTCGCAGTCCTAATATAAGTCATCGGTCGCCGCCATTACTAGGAAAAATAGATAAAAAGTCCATAAAAATATCCCATAGTTTGTAGACGCTATAACTTTTGCGCAAACCAATATACACTTACTGGGATTTTTTTTTACCATATATATGAAGCAGAATATATATTGGGCTAAATTGATGAATAAATTAGATTTTTTATTGGATATGTTTTATAGCAGAAAGTGAAAAATTATTGTTTTTCTTTTCAAACACCACCAAAAGAAAACTCAACGCAAACTTCAATTGTCAGTGAAAGTATTGCAGTGCCATATCGCAAAAAATGGCCTGGTTACAAAGGGAGGTAAACCTTGCGGAGATGGAGAGGTTAATGTAAAAAAAAAAAAACATTTAGACTTTGCTCCAGTAACTGTCAATTATTCAAAATAGCACAGACAGTTAACAGGCATGTATTTTTTATGTTAATAGAACAGGTAGAAGATGAGAAATACGGTTATGTGGTATAGACACCAAAAAGAAAATGTTGGCAGAAGACACGTCTGTAGTTTATTAAACAAACGTAGAAAGCCTCCTTAGCAGAACAAGGCATTTCTTTTAGGGAAAATCTAGCAGACACAGAAGAAAAAAAAAAGATACAAATAAGAACTGAATCACAGTGGTACAAACTGTAGTGCATTTAAAACTTGAAGGAGTTGTAAAGTCTCATGGTTTTTCACCTTAATACATTCTATGCATTAAGGTGAAAAACCTTCTGTGCTGCAGCAGCCCCCCTGACCCCCCCTAATACTTAACTGAACCAGATCATTCCAGCAAAGAGAACGAGCCCAGTAACTCCAGCCGCTGTCTCAGGTCCTCATTGGACAGACTGATAGCAGCAGGAGCCATTGGCCCCCGCTGCTGTCAATCAAATCCAGTGACACAGGAGCCAGGGGCGAGCCGAGTCCTGCTGTCTTTGTCAATGGACGCAGCAGCAGGACTCTGGAGCGCGCCCGCACAAGTAAGCGGCTCTCCATGGGGGCACTTGATGAAGCAGAGGAGCCAGGAGCGCTGCGGGGAGACCCAAGAAAAGGAGGATTTGAGCCGCTCTGTGCAAAACCCTTGCACAGAGCGGGTAAGTATCATGTTTGTTATTAAAAAAAAAAAAAGAAAAAAACCTTTACAATCACTTTAACGTTAAACGGAGTTCTACTTTAGTGGACTTGTCACGGAAAGATTGAAGCGGTGAGAAAGCACATGCAACGTTTTATGCACTCTGCAACAGTGTGTCCTGTGAACTCGTACAATGTCTTTCTGGCACAAAGAATTCTACAATAATCCTTCCCAAACACACTGCTTTTGTGCGGAGTCTCTGGAGAAAGCGCTTGCAAGCCTTTGGAATAAAAAAAACAAGTCAATAGAAATGAGCTGGTTATATTGGCGTTAAAGTTATATTTATTCCCCAACATCCATACAGAAGCTACAGCCCCTTATGCCACCTGGGGTGTATAGGAACCAAACGATCAGGGTTTGGGGATGGATCTCGAATAAAAAAAATTAAAAAATGAACCAGGACTTTCTGCATCATTGAACCTGACATCATAGTGGACATCATAGTGGAAATCATAGTGGAAATCATAGCTGCAACACAGAACAGTAATGCAGAAGACTGAGACCTAAAATTAGGGCTCGACAAATCCCAGCCGCCAGGACGCCATGGCGACTAGAAATTGTGTCTTGTCGCCTGGACTTTTGTCAGATGTCCGCATCCGCCTTCCACTTGTTGACTGTGCTATAGGTTGAAAGATGACTAAAGCGTGGTCGTCCAGTTCTGGGAGTGCTGCCTCATCACCGCTCATCAGTGAAGAAGAAAAATTACTTATTTACAAAATTTTATAACAGAAATGAAGAAAAAGGGTTGTTTTTTTTCACATTGTTTGGTCTTTTTTTGTTTGTTTAGCAAAAAAAAAAAAAAAAAACAAGAGGTGATTAAAGAAGAAAGCTCTTTTTGTATGAAAAAATTATAAAAATGACATGTGTGTACAGCATTGCATGACCACGCAATTGTCATGCACAATGTGACAGCACTGGAAGCTGAGAATTGGCCTGGTCAGGAAGGAGAGGAAAGTGCCCAGTAGGCAAGTGGTTAGAAAAAACTGGCTCCAACGTTTTTTAGCTGGCTCCTAGATTCAAAACAAATTTGTCAAGCCCTGCCTTATATGATTCAATTTTATCCACAGACAGAACTGTTCCTTTAAGCCCTGATGAAGGGGGGGAACGTGAGCCCCCTGAAACACGTTGGATAGTGTATTACAGATTTACAAAATCTCCTGATCCAATCAATGTGACATATGACATGTGAGTAACATTGTCATTAACTAGGTTACCAGTTCATGTTTTCATTGTACAAAAGCAGCAGAAATCTCTCTAGTTGTAGCTGGCCTGTGCGGTCGTGATTTGCTGTGTATAATTAAAGGCAAAGCTTATTTTTGCATTGGATGGAGTAGAGATTGACTTATGACAGTCCGTTTCTCTGCAGCCCGAGTTGCACTGTACAAGAATGAATAGGAGTCTGCACAGAGACTCCTATTCATTCACAAAACTCAAGTATAGTAAACACTGTTTACTATACTTCAGCGATGAATGGACACAGGAGCGATCAGTACAGATCGCTCACTATGTCCATTCAAGGAAAGGAAGGGAGCTGGTGAGCACATGAGGGAGGGGGTCACATTTTAACAGCATAGCTCTGATCAGCAGCTTGTTAGCTGCTAATCAGAGCTATCTGTTTGTCCAGCAGAGTCTGCTCAACTGTTTTGCTATAAGCTCATGGTCACTGAAGTGACCATGAGTTAGAGTAGGAGAAGGAATGTCAGGTCTGTACAGCGTACAGACCCTGCCATCAAGAAGCACTGTTGTAGGTCAGTACGCCGTATGGACCTGATAGCGAAAGGATTAAATGAATGTGTCACTTTGAGAAGTTGCTGAATGGTCTTCAGCTTGTTCTGTGTGTCCTGAGACCTGATCCCCACTGTATTAGCTCATCTGATTACTCTGACCGCAACCTGTTCACTGAACTTATCTCTGCCTTCTGCTTCTGCACTGTTTTGCCCGACTTTTTCTGACCTTAGCCTGCTTCCTGGACTTGCTCTGCTGGTCAATTCAGTCCCTTGCTGCCCAGCTGTCCCCGACTGCTGCCTGCTTCCTGGCCCTGCTCCCATTAACTGCTCTGGAGCTGCTTCAGCATCCTGACCGGAGGACTGCAACTTCCAGATCTACCCACATAAAGAGTGGACACTAGCCAGCTACCCCAGCACTCGTGCCACTCCATGCCCTCACACACTGTCTCCACCTTGGGCAGGAGGTTTTGGATATGGGACAGGATGTGAAGGGAAGCCTCCCCAACGGGATACAGATGTCAAAAATGAACCTGAAAGGGGTTATCCCTTACGCTATCCAAAATGGGAAGAGTTTTGCCTTTAGTTCTCTTTTAAGCACACCCAAAAGGCACCTGCATGCAGTCATGCTGTGCACCATGAAAAAGATCATCCAATACTACTCCAAAGATCTACCTTTGTATCCCAAACAGGTGGCAAAGTTTGTTAATATCTTTTCCTGCTCACAGGCCAGCAAAGATGCATGAACAGAGGCGTCCATTAAGGGTGCACGGGCGCCACCCCCTTGTCCTAATGGATAGATTCATGCTATGGCCGTTGCCGGCACCTCCCTTCAAGACGCTGACCGCATTAATTACAGCAACCTCAGTGGTTTTTTAAAGCACCTGATTACAGCCATAGGCTCTAACAGGCTTCAAAATAGAGTGGCTCGTGGCACAGAGTATGGCGCCGGTGTTACAAATATTTGCTTTACCAACACTGAATCACCTTTCAGTCAACTGGGAAGCACCAGTATGTTACCGGTTTCCAGATTGGCCGAATGGTCAGGCGATCCTATTGGACGCCTTTCTCAGAGGAGGAGGGGGTTTAGCTCCTGCTAGTCAGGTCCGCTTCCTAGATGAGGTAAAGTGCGGAACTTTGATGTCTCGACTACCCTGGTGGGGATCTTCTGTCAGTGCCGCGAGCCCCATGGCGGGGGTGGGGAGGGGTGGTATACTCTATCTGCTGATGCTGTATACCCCTACCTGGTGATGCTGTATATACCCTACCTGGTGATGCTGTATATACAACTATCTGGTGATGCTGTATATACAACTATCTGGTGATGCTGTATATATCACTATCTGGTGATGCTGTATATATCACTATCTGGTGATGCTGTATATACAACTATCTGGTGATGCTGTATATACAACTATCTGGTGATGCTGTATATACAACTATCTGGTGATGCTGTATATACAACTATCTGGTGATGCTGTATATACCACTATCTGGTGATGCTGTATATATCACTATCTGGAGATGCTGTATATATCACTATCTGGAGATGCTGTATATATCACTATCTGGAGATGCTGTATATATCACTATCTGGAGATGCTGTATATATCACTATCTGGAGATGCTGTATATATCACTATCTGGAGATGCTGCATACTCCTCTCTGGAGATGCTGCATACTCCTCTCTGGAGATGCTGCATACTCCTCTCTGGAGATGCTGCATACTCCTCTCTGGAGATGCTGCATACTCCTCTCTGGAGATGCTGCATACTCCTCTCTGGAGATGCTTCATACTCCTCTCTGGGGATGCTGTTTACTCCTCTCTGGGGATGCTGTTTACTCCTATCTGGTGATGCTGGGCTGTATACTCCTGACACAATGAGTGGAACCTATAAAGGGTTGGGGATTATAAGAAGTGGGAGGGGTCAAAAAGGAAGAGCAGGGTCTGGAGCCCATCCTAAAATTTCACCATCCATCACAGTGCATGACTGCCATAAGGAAAAGCACTGACGCGGAGAGAGCAAATACAGAATTTTCCAAGCTTTCCTATCCATCCTCGTGTAACCTGTTACTAGCAGTGTACACACTAGTAAGCCACAGCAGGATCCATAAAAATGTTATACTCCTGACAACAGAATATCTGAAAGCCAGCAAACTTGCAGAACACCCGATATGCAAATAACTATATTTCAGCTTGGAGCTCAGGCATGTACCACCCTTCCATCACACACTACACTCATTCACTCACACCTATACTCATGAGGAAGCTACTTATAAGAGTAGCGAAACACATTCAACATTACAGACCAAGTCCAGCTAGATGTGACCAACTATTAGACCTCTTTCGCACTGAGGCGCTTTTCAGACGCATATGTGCTAAGAAAAAAACTAAAAACTGCTTCCCATTCATTTCAATGGATGCTTTCACATGGGGACGGTGTGCTGGCGGGGTGGTGAAAAAAGTCCTGCAAGCAGCATCTTTGGAGAATGTTTCTGAAGTGCTTAAAAAAAACCCTGAAAAACGCCCCTCTCCATTGAAATTAATGGGAAGCGATTCAAAAACGCCTGAAAAGCTTCGCAAAAGTGACGCAAAATGGTTCTTTTTTCTTTTAGGCCATGTTGTTACGTGACCTTGAAAAGTCCCGCAAAAGCGCCAAACGTTTTATGGGCAGTTTTTTAAAGTGCCTCAGTGTGAAAGGGGTCTTACTAGCTAGTTATACAGCGCCTTGAAAAAGTATTCCTACCCCTTTGAATTTTCCACATTTTGCCATGTTACAATAAAAAACGTAAATGTATTTTATTGTGATTTTATGTGATAGACCAACACAAAGTGGCACATAATTGTGAAGTGGAAGGAAAATGATAAATGGTTTTCAAATTTTTTTACAAATAAATATGTGAAAAGTGTGGGATACATTTTTATCCGGTCCCCTTTACTCTGATACCCCTAACTAAAATGTAGTGGAACCAATTGCCTTCAGAAGTCACCTAATTAGTAAATAGAGTCCATCTGTGTGTAATTTAACCTCAGTATAAACACAGCTGTTCTGTGAAGCCCTCCGAGGTTTGTTAGAGAACCTTAGTGAACAAACAGCATCATGAAGGCCAAGGAACACACCAGACAGCTCAGGGATAAAGTTGTGGAGAAGTTTAAAGCAGGGTTAGGTTATAAAAAATATCCTAAGCTTTGAACATCTCAAGGAGCACTGTTCAATCCACCATCTGAAAATGGAAAGAGTATGGCACAACTGCAAACCTACCAAGGCATGGCCGTCCACCTAAATTGACCGGCCGGTCAAGGAGAGCATTAATCAGAGAAGCAGCCAAGAGGCCCATGGTAACTCTGGAGGAGCTGCTGGAATCCACAGCTAAGGTGGGAGAATCTGTCCACAGGACAACTATTAGTCGTGCCCTCCAATAATCTGGTCTTTATGGAAGAGTGGCAAGAAGAAAGCCATTGTTGAAAGAAAGCCATAAGAAGTCCTGTTTGCAGTTTGCGAGAAGCCATGTGGGAGACACAGCAAACATGTGGAAGAAGGTGCTCTGGTCAGATGAGAGCAAAATTGAACCTTTTGGCCTAAAAGCAAAACGCTATGTGTGGCGGAAAATTAACACTGCACATCACTCTGAACACACCATCCCCACTGTGAAACATGGTGGAGGCAGCATCATGTTGTGGGGATGCTTTTCTTCAGTAGGGACAGGGGAGCTGGTCAGAGTTGATGGGAAGATGGATGGAACCAAATACAGGGCAATCTTAGAAGGAAACCTGTTAGTCTGCAAAAGACTTGAGACTGGTGCTGAGATTCACCTTCCAGCAGAACAACAACGCTAAACATATAGCCAGAGCTACAATGGAATGGTTTAGATAAGTAGTCTTCAAACTGTGGCCCTCCAGTTGTTCAGGAACTACAATTCCCATCAT
This sequence comes from Glandirana rugosa, assembly GCA_018402905.1. Taxonomy (NCBI): domain Eukaryota; kingdom Metazoa; phylum Chordata; class Amphibia; order Anura; family Ranidae; genus Glandirana; species Glandirana rugosa. The sequence continues at coordinate 1,822,514 of BLSH010036609.1, forward strand.
GCCTAATCATGTCTGTGAATGTCAGTGTTTTACAATGCATCATGGGACACGTAGTTCAGCTGGAGGGCCGTAGTTTGAAGATCCCTGGTTTCGATCAAGGCATATTCATGTGTTAGAATGTCCGAATCAAATTCCAGACCTAAATCTAATTGAGAATCTGTGGCAAGACTTGAAAATTGCTATTCACAGACGCTCTCCATCCAATCTGACAGGGCTTGAGATATTTTGCAAAGAAGGATGGGCAAAAATGTCCTCTCTAGATGTGCAAAGCTGGTAGAGACTTCCCCAAAAAAAGACTTAAAGCTGTAATTGTAGCGAAAGGCGGTTCTACAAAGTATTGATTCAGGGGGGCTGAATACAAATGTATCCCACACTTTTCACATATTTAATTGTAAAAAATGTTGAAAACCATTTCATTTTCCTTCTACTTCACAATTATGTGCCACTTTGTGTTGGTCTATCACTTAAAATCCCAATAAAAATAAATTTATGTTTTTGGTTGTAACATAAAAAAAAAATGTGGAAAATTTAAAAGGGGTATGAATACTTTTTCCAGGCACTGTATATAACTTTTACAGGGTTTCTATAGCTCACTGGAACTGCCCCGTATTCCCATCCAGTAGGCCTAAAGAAAAAGTTGGGCCAAAACGTTGTTTGGCCCTACTTCTTCTATGGATCACAGGAGTCCAGTTCTAACATCACTCAGCCGGTCCAGGCTCTGGAAAGATCCCAACTTTTTTTTTTTTAAATACTTTTTATTGACAAATGTATAAAACGTCATACATGGCACATATGTATCGGCTGTAGTCTACAGAAGCAGTGGTAAACATTGCATAATGAATACAGTGAGGCATCATACAACACCAAAGTGTGTATAAACCATAACATTAGTGCCTGGGTCTAAATGTAGTTATCTGTGACCAATACAAGATCTCGACATGTTTTACGAAAACCTGGGGATCATAATATATAGGGAATACCTTTCAACTTTATACCCCATTTATTGTGAAGGCAGAGGAGCTCCACACGTCCCAGATTTTACTGAATTTGTGTGGACACCCGCGGTGCTCATACATCAATTTTTCGAAAGGCAAAACCTGGTTCACCAATCGAATCCAGGAGGTCTGGATGAAGGCCTGGACTGAATCCATATTAGGGCCAGAGCCTTCCTGGCCATAAAGAGTGTTTAATAGGATCCGATAAGATCCCAACTTTAAAGTTGAAATCCACCAAGATGCCTGGACCAGCAGCTGGCTTTGCCTCTCGGCAACCCGCCGGGAAACTAAGCCAGCCACTCCTGCCCCGTTCACAGCTGGGCACTCCAGTGAGTGCTGGAGGGGCAGACAGTCACCGGCTCTCAACTTATTGAAGACTGCGAACTGAGCCATCAGGGGTCTTTGGTCACTCAGTTCTCCTTAAAAATAGCAGGGGACAGATGCAGCATCGGAATGATGCTGAATCCACCTAGGTATATATATATATATATATATATATATATATATATATATATTTTTTTTTTTTTTTTTTTTTTTAAAGAACCCCATACTTCTCCTTTAGGCCTCATACACACGGACGTTTCTAAAAAGAAATAAACAAAACGTCAGACCCGACGTCAAGGAAAAAAAGTCGTTAAGCATCGGCGTTTTTGAGCGTTAGTGAGCGTCGGCGTCAATAGGCGTTTTTTAAAAAAATCATCCCTCTGCTATTTTTCAACCTAAAAACGTTGGCGTCAAAAAACGCCGGAAAACGCCAGGATAATAATAGGTGGCGTTTGTTGGCATATTGTGGCGTCGGCGTCAAAAAATGCCAAAACGTTACAGCCTCAGAACGCGATGGCTGTGGGTTCTAGTTTCAGCTCACTAACGCCGACGTCATCTACAGCTCAAAAATGCCAACGTTTTTATGGGGCCATTGACTAACATGGAGAGCTGCAAAAAACGCCAGAAAACTCCGGCGTCAAAAAACGTCCGTGTGTATGAGGCCTTAAGATTTACAAGAAAAAAACAACTCTGCTGATCTTATCTGTCATTTTTCACTGTGTGTATAATGCTTTGTTACTCACTTGCCACACCAGATGCCAGGCCATAGAGAAGACCCCCACCGTCTGCCTGCTGCTGGAAAATGTGAGACCCCGGAGGCGGGCTTTTTTCTTGGCGGATAAAGTTATACAATAGCGTTTTCACCAACCGGCTAGTGTAAGGAAGACTGCAAGAAGCAAATAGATTATATATTCAATAGAATATTCAAGGGAGAATATAATGGCTTGCAGTCAATTTTTTAATCTGCTTTATATCAGTATAATGATAGTTCTATAAATAAATGCCTAATACATTACAAAGGGTCAATAAAGCAGTATGCTTTGGAACACCACAGGCATGGTACTGAATAACTGACTGACACTTCTTCCTTCAGAACTGCTTATCCATTAGAACCAACAGCCAAGTGATTAGGTAATCGGGTAACGTACCAGCGGCCATGCATCAGGTATTTGTGGATGATGCTCTCATGGATGATCTCCTTGTGGAAAAGTTGATAAGACAAAAACACGATGAGGACAGTCACAGCTTGCAGCAGGACATTGTATGTGATGTCACTGAAACAAAGAAACAGAGAAAGGGTCACCTTCAGGGAGAACAAAAAATAATTAAAAGAGCCAAAGCAATGAAAGACTATAACGGATTTAACAGTGGACACCAATATATGTTAACCCAATCACTAAAATCTCATCTAATCGTTAATATGTTAAAGCGGATCTTGAGTGCATCTGGGCACCACAAGCCAAAAACCCTATTTAATTCATTTTTAATATTCAAATCAAACTCCCCCATCCATCCGTGTCTCCATGCTATATTTTGGTGAGAAATCTCTTTGAAAAAAAAACACCCCTAGCATTTCTGGCCATGGCCATCTTGAGTAAGGGCAAATGATTCATGTAGCATTTCCGATTCCTCCAGTATTGAATTGTATTGTAACTGTACGGTTTGCCCTAACGCTGTAAAGCGCTGCGCAAACTGTTGATGCTATATAAATCCTGTATTATAATAATAATAAAACTATCATCTGGTAGGCTCAGTTGCAGGTATATGGATGGAAGCTGTGGTGCCTGTTGTACCTCTGGGCAAAAATGAAATGTGTTCATCTCTGCAGTACATTTTCACAATCTGAAAGAAATTCAGTAAGCTCCTAGCTTCCTAATTCAGTTATGGATACAGACACACCCTAAAACTACATCTCTCAAGAGGCTTTTTCCTTCATGTAGTAAGTGGTACGCTCTTGGGAGTCAAGTTCATAGTATAGGTTTGTTGGGTAAGAAATAAACAATTGCATGCATACACCACAACTACTGGCTGCTAAACAGTTAATCAGCAATAGAAACAGCAGGCAGTTAGTGTAAGAAAGGAGCACTGAGAATATAAAACATGGGGGTTATGGATTTGATAGTGCCCCATCATTGTCAGTGGGAGGAATAGTGCCACATTACTGGTGTCAGTAGGAGGAATAGTGCCCAATCGTTGGTGTCAGTGGGAGGAATAGTGCCCCATTGTTGGTGTCAGTAGAAGGAATAGTGCCCCATTAATGGTGTCAGTAGAAGAAATACTGCCCCATTATTGGTGTCAGAAGGAATAGTGCCCCATCATTGGGGTCAGTGGGAGGAATAGTGCCACATTACTGGTGTCACTGGGAAGAATAGTGCCCAATCATTGATGTCTGTGGGAGGAACAGTGCCCCATCATTGGTGTCAGTGGAAGGAATAGTGCCCCATCATTGGTGTCAGTGGAAGGAATAGTGCCCCATCATTGGTGTCAGTGGGGGGAATAGTGCCCCATCATTGGTGTCAGTGGGGGGAATAGTGCCCCATCATTGGTGTCAGTGGGGGGAATAGTGCCCCATCATTGGTGTATGTGGGAGAAACAGTGCCCCATCATTGGTGTCAGTAAAAGGAATAGTGCCCAATCATTGGTGTTGGTGGAAGGAACAGTGCCCCACCATTGGTGTCAGTTGGAGGAATAGTCCCCCATTATCGGTGTCATTGGGAGGAACAGTGCCCCATTATCGTTGTCATTGGGAGGAATAGTGCCCCATTATTGATGTCATTGGAAGGCACAATGCCCCATTATCGTGTCATTGGGAGGAATAGTGCCCCATTATTTGTGTCATTGGGAGGAATAGTGCCCCATTATTGGTGTCAGTGGGAGGAATAGTGCCCCATTATTGGTGTCAGTGGGAGGAATAGTGCCCCATTATTGGTGTCAATAGAAGGAATAGTGCCCCATTATTGGTGTCAGTAGAAGGAATAGCACCCCATTGTTGGTGTCAGTAGAAGGAATAGTGCCCCATTATTGGTGTCAGTAGAAAGAATAGAGTCCCATTGTTGGCGTCAGTAGAAGGAAAAGTGCCACATGGTTGGTGTCAGTAGGACGTATAGTGCCCCATTATTGGTGTCAGTGGGAGTAACAATGCCCCATCACTGGTGTCAGTAGAAGGAATAGTGTCCCATTTATTGGTGTCAGTAGAAGGAATAGTGCCTCATTGTTGGTGTCAGTGGGAGGAATAGTGCCCCATTATTGTTGTCAGTGGGAGGAAGAATACCCCATTATTGGTGTCAGTAGAAGGAATAGTGCCCCATTATTGGTGTCAGTGGGAGGAATAGTGCCCCATCGGTGTCAGTGGCAGTAATTATGCCCCATTGTTAATGTCAGTGGGAGGAATAGTGTGCCAAGGGCCGTATAAAGGCAAGCAAAGAGCCGCATCTAGCCCGAGGCCGCAGTTAGGAGACCACGGCTGCAGAGGATCAGGGGGATTTTTCTTTCGTGCATCAGGACAGTATAGAAATGAGAAGAAGAGGTGTTCAGGCATTCATCAGGGGAGTATTGTGGTGAGAAGGGGAGGTATTCTTTTAGTCCATCGGGGGATGTGGAGATAAGAGGAGGTATTCTGTCAATCATCAGGAGAGTATGAGGAGAAGAGGAGGTTCTGTAGTCCATCGGTGAAAGAGGATGAGGTGGGCAGGGGGAAACGGGCAGTGCTGATAAAGCTGGTTGGGATTTCAGTGCAACAGAGGCAGTGCTGCCAGCTTAATAAAGGAAGTTAAGAGTTCCTTTGATCTCTAGCAGACCAACAAGTAGTTTTCTGCATTTTTAAAGAATCAAAACAGCCTAATATACACTTTAGTATTCGTAAACCTATACTTAGTGACAGGTTCACTTTAAGGCTTTTCTTTATTTTGGTCTTATTCGCTAGAAATGACAAGCTTCATCCACTGAGCCAGTAACACCGTTTATGCAACAATTTCTATAAAAGAAAACAAGAAACTGTATATCACTTTTCCAAGTCCAGAAATTGAGTTAGTGTTATTATCCGGCACTAGGTGTTCTCTTCCTGTACAGCTCAGGTCACGGCGTGGATGATATTCCCTCCGCTATAATCAAAATGCAAGAGGAGGAGGAGGAATGGAGGAAGTGGTATTTGGCCCCAAGAAGGACTGCTGATGCTCCAAGGAAAACATTCTCCTGAAATCATCCCAATTTCATGTTCTATCTTTCCAGTGTCTTGCAATTATGTCTTAATAGGCTGTTTACGTGGTACGACATGCACCTCACAGGGTGTGAGATTTTCATTTATTCTGGAAGAATTGGGCTTCTGTGCTTTTATGGTATCCTGTGTGAGTGCAACGTTACCGTGAAATGCTTTGATCTCCTTCCAGAGCAAGGACTCGCACAACATGCTGAAACAGCAAAAATCTGGAGCTCCACGGCTGCCAATCAAAGGAAACATCCTTGTAATAAACAGGACTGCCAGGCACAGCATTAATCTCATATCGTACAGGTGAAAGGCACCGCAGAAAAACAGGTTGTCTCACCAGAGTGTCATGTAGAATCATGTATTATAGCATGATGATAGACAAATCTAAGATAAACCTGTGCTTTACCCATGCATTGGAAAACATTGCATGCCAACATTAGAAAATACTGTTAGAGCAGAAATTAACCCTTTGAAAACTAAAATTAGCCAGCAGGTACAGTCTTTGGTAGAAGAGATTTCACAGGTCTCCTCTGCCACAAAAAAACTTTTAACTTACCCGCTAGCAATTTTTTTTTTGTATACACACTGATCGCAATGCATGCGTGGTATATTGTACAGCCCCATCATCATACAGATGGTGCTGATATAATGTAACATTATGTAATGTAATGTAATATAATGCAGCATAGCGTGCCTGCCCAATGGGTGAAGAAAGAAGATGGCGAACCCCTAAGAGGAGGAGAGCTCAGCCCTCACACTGCTGGAGTAGAGCACACCCAGGGCTGTGTCATAACGTGTATGCAAAGAAACAAATAGTTCTTCTGTTCATAATGTGTAAGCATGCTGAAAAATGCTGGCCACCCCCACCACAGTTAGCCTTCGCTTTAAAGCAATCTTCAATGCAATACTCACATTCTCGCCAATGCTTACCCTTCACTCCCATGTTTTGCCAACAATCCATTTCAGGGCTGAATGAGGGTCAGCATTATTCAAACACACTTCCTTAGGTTGCCATGGACACACCCCATTGGAGGTGGGTAATCACACATGGGCATTAATATAGGTCACCATCACACCATAGACTCACCAGAAATGGTCCAAGCGTTTACTGAAGCGATTACATCACAATTAGTACAGGTGCAACATTTCAGGACCGCCGGGCATGTTGGGGGAGGGGGAAGGGGGTTAGGTGCATCTCCAATAATAAAATTTTCATTGTGAGTAGCGCTCTAAATTTCAGGTCACTCATTTTCATAGGTGCCAACGATTAGAAACTTCCTAGGTGAGCACTCCTGCAGAGCTACTATATCTGTGAAAGGCCACATATACATTCTCTACGAACTCCTAATAACGCCAACATGTAACCTTCCGTATATAATTCAATAGAAAAGGGGCTTGGCAACTATTTTTTTTTTCAAAAGATTTTATTGGAGGGTTCAACATACAATGAAATGAAGAAGGCCTTGTGGGTTCCCATGGCCTGATATAAATTTTATATTAAGGCAGCTACTTTTGAGTTTGAAGAATGGTAGACCGCGACCAATAATTTTGTGAGTGTCCCTCAACACCGCCCTAGTAGAATCCAACTAGAACACATTATTAAGGTGGTCTACAAGCGTGTCCTAACTTCAGGCACTGTGGCCAAGCAGGATCGATATTCCATATTTGGTGGCAATGCCCCAAAATAACTGGATTATGGATTAGAACCTTTACTTTACTATGTACGGTAACCAAACAAAACCATCTCAGAACCTTCAAAATAGCCCGTTACAAAAACTGGATATAGAGCCCTCCATTTACCTAAAAAAAAACAAAAATATGATATTTTGGCGGCAAGGATCGCCAAAGCTAGATGATAGAACCAGTCAGTGGTATCTTAACCACATTATGAAAAAAATGAATTGGATAACGATTAAAGATTAACTTTTGTACACCCTTAACAGCCAGTCGAAATTCAAATAAAAAAAAAAAAAAAATTGGCAGCCGTGGCTCCGATATCTCGAAAGGGTATTGCGATCCAGGAACTCCGTATACAGTTTTTCTTCTCTCCTCTTTTCCATCTCATGATGACAATGTTACACTTCACGTTTCTCGTGTTTTGATTCTCTGTAGACACTTGGTGCAAAAAGGTCGACAGGGCGAATTTCGTTTGTTAGATACAACTTTATTTAACTTTCTTAATCGCAATACCAACCAAGTATACGATATGTTAAAGAATAATCTTATGTCCTGTTTTGGAACATAAGCAAACTGTTCTACTGTGACACTATGTTGTATTTACTCAAGTGCCTAATTTTTGTTGTACTCACAGATAAAAACTCAATTAAAAAAAATTAAATTAGAACCTCGTTAGGGAATATGCAGCTGGAAACGGTCTTATTTAATCCTCAGATATCTAGGGTCTGGTGTTATTTTCGCTACAGATGTGTGCGGTGTTTATCATGCCAAGATCAATAGAGTCTCTAAGAAAGAAGTGTCATTGTGGATGCCTAGAAGACGGGCATAGGATTCAAAAAGATCACCAAATGAAATCAACCATTCCACTGTAAGGAAAATAATCTACAAGGAGCAAAGATTTTAAAGAACAGCTGTTTTTTTCCCAGACTGGCTGGACCAGTAATTCAACCCAGGAACGGTCTGATTCTACAAAGCCTCCAAAACCCCCCTACGTTCCATAGCTGGGGTATTCAGGTGACTCACAACAGCTTGGGTCAAAGTTCATACATCTACAATCATCACTGAACTAATTCAACCCACATTAGAGCTATGTTAAAGCGGAGTTCCACGCAAATATGGAACTTCTGCTTTAAGGCCTCCTTATCGAATCCGGTTTATGAAACTGAGCTTTTGAGGAGGTAAAGGGGGGGGGGGGCGGGTCAGGTACCCGATTTTGACAGATACCTTCTCCGACTTCCGTCCCGGTCACCTTAGGTGATAGTAAGTGGAAGTTCTACCTCCCGAAGTCTTCTGGGACACATGCCAGGTCCTAGAAGACTTCTGGACCAATCACAAGCTGTCACAGCCGAATGCCCATAGTAGAGATGCCAGTGCCACCGAGGGAGGACACAGGGAGAACACATCATGGGTGAGTGGACCCCTGGATCTTGGGACAGGTGAGTGGCCGTTTATTAAAAGTCAGCAGCTACATTTTGTAGCTGCTGACTTTTAATAAACAAAAAAATGATTGAGGAAAAAAATTAATGTATTCTCTCTTGAGAAGAGGAGATTAAGGGGGGATATGATCAACATGTACACATACATAAGGGGTCCATACAGTGAACTTGGTGTTGAGCTATTCACTTTAAGGTAATCTTTAAGGTAATCAATGAGGACAAGAGGGCAATCTTTATAAGTCTGGAGAAAAAGAGATTTAATCTTCAAACAGGGAAAGGCTTCTTCACAGCAAGAGCTGTAAAAATGTGGAATAGACTATCAAGAGCTGGTTCTGGCAAGCTCAATAGATTGTTGTAAAAAAAAAAAAAAAAAAAAACTTGGATTCTTTCCTAGATACACATAACTGGATGCCAATATTTATAGGTAAAGTTGATCCAAGGAATATCCTATTGCCTATTGGGGATCAGGAAGGGGTTTTTTTCCCTGCTGGAGCAAATTGGATCATGTTTTATCGTTTTTGGTTTTCATTTTTGCCTTCCTCTGGATCAACTGTTGGTATAGGATTGTATACATTTTTTTCCTTTCCATTCCATTGGTTGAATTGAATGGACGAGTCTTTTTTCAACTAGAATAATTATGTAACATTATATACAGATTACAGTTCGCCATTGAACATATAGGCACAGACCAGGCCTTCTGGGACAATGTGCTTTAGACCAGTGTTCCCCAACCCTGTCCTCAAGGCCCACCAACAGGTCATGTTTTCAGGATTTCCATTATTTTACACAGGTGATTTGATCAGTTTCACTGCCTTAGTAATTACCACAGCTGATTCATCTGAGGGAAATCCTGAAAACATGACCTGTTGGTGGGCCTTGAGGACTGGGTTGGGGAACACTGCTTTAGACTGATCAAAGATGTAGTTCTTTAGTCACAATAAAAGGCACATTTGTTAAAAAACACAAGACTGTACTTCGGGAGAAGCACATTAATAACTGTGAAGCATGATGGTGAAATATTATGGCATGGGGCTTTGCAGTCATCGAGTCAACTATACATTCAGCATCATATCAAGGTGTGCTTGAGAATGTGAGGCCATCTGTCCAAAAGCTGAAGCTGAACCAGAGAGGAGTCTAACACAATAATGACCCAAAGCACGCTTGCAAATTCACCAAAGAATGTCTCAAAAAGAAGATATGGGTTATGGACTGACCTAGCCAAAGCCACGATATTGATTCCCACTGATATTTTGTAGAGGGATTTTGACATGGTTAGCTCATGCAAGGAAACCCACAAGCATCTTGCAACTGAAGAAATTTTTCATGGAGAAGTGGTCGATGTCAAACACAATCAGGTAGTTACGCAACACACCTACAAGAAGTCATTTCTGCTAAAGGATGCAAATACCAGCTTTTACACAGTACACTTTTTATCAATTATTCTTGTTGAATAAATTATTAAAAAGGTAAAAAAAAATGTGAGTTCTTATTAACCACTTCAGCCCCAAAAGGATTTACCCCCTTCCTGACCAGAGCACTTTTTGGGATTCGGCACTGCGTTGCTTTAACTGACAATTGCGCAGTCGTGCGATGTTGTACACAAACAAAATTGATGCCCTTTTTTTCCCCACAAATAGAGCTTTCTTTTGGTGGTATTTGCTCACCTCTGTGGTTTTTATTTTATGCTCTATAAACAAAGGGCGACAATTTTGGAAAAAAAAACAAACAATATTTCTTACTTTTTGCTAGAATACATATTAAAAAAAAATATATTATATATATATATATATATAAAAACACATTTATTCATCAGTTTTGACCGATATATATATATATATATATACACACACACTTCCTCATATTTTCGGTAAAAAAAAAACTCAGTAAGTGTATTGGTTTGCGCAAAAGTTGCCACGTTTACAAACAATGAGAATTAATTTATGGGGTTTTTATTTCTTTTATATTTTTTTTTACTAGTAATGGCGGCAATCTGCGATTTTTAGTGGTACTGCGACATTTAGGCAGACATATCAGACACTTTTTTGGGACCATTGGCATTTATACAGCAATCAGTGCTATGAAAATGCACTGATTACTGTGTAAAATGTCACTGGCAGGGAAGGGGTTAACACTAGGGGGGCGATCAAAGGGTTAAACTGTGTTCCCTGGGATGTGTTACTGTATGGGGGCTGGGATGACAGGGGGAAGAGAATGATCACTGCTCCCTTATACAGAGAACATGCGATCACTCTCCTCCTGTCAGGGGATCCGCTTGTTTACATACACGGATCCCCGTTCTGTCACTGCCAGGGAGCGATCGCGGGTGGCCGGCAGGCAACGGGTCCGCCCCACCCACTCACTGGCTCCTCCGCTAGTGTGAGAGCAGGTGACGGCGGTTTGCGCAGGAGAGGCATGTTGCCTCCGTCAATCCACGGCGGGCGGTCGGCAACAGGTTAAAGGATAAGTTCACCTTTTGTAACCTGTTACAGGTTACACCCATATTTAGGGTGCAACTTGTAACATGTTACAGATACACCGGCCCCCACTCCCCCCGATCTGTTAGATAGCAGGGGACGTTTGGGGCTGTCGGCTTGTAGTTCTCAAGTAACTACCACGGCGCAGTTGACTGCTGTGGTAGTTCACCAAGTCTTCCCATCACAGTGTAACTGCCTGGCTGTATCGGAGGTACACCCAGACAGATACACAGATGGTCTGCAGGACTGTGGCATTACATCAGCAGATTGTGGGTGCAATGCAAAAAAAATAATAAAAGCGTATTTTTTTACCTGCAAAAAAATATGCATTTATTATTTTTTTTGTAAGGCTGAACTTATCCTTTAATCTGTTTAATTCTGAAGGCACTATTTGAATGAAGATCTAATGTTTGAATGCTCCAATATTTTGGAAATGTCAGCAATTTCCATGGGGTGTACTTAAAAGAATTCCAGGTATGGAAATTTTACACATACAGCCGTGGCCAAAAGTTTTGAGAATGACAAATATTAATGTTCACATTTTCATAAGTGTCAAAGGCTTTTATTGACAATTACATGAAGTTTATGCACAGTCAATATTTGCAGTGTTGACTCTTCTTTTTCAAGACCTCTGAAATTCACCCTGGCATGCTGTCAATCAACTTCTGGGCCACATCCTGATGACAGCCCATTCTTGCATAATTAATGCTTAGAGTTTGTCAGAATTTGTGTTTTTTTTTTGTTTTTTTTACGCGCCTCTTGAGGATTGACCACAAATTCTCAATGAGATGAAGGTCTAAGGAGTTTCTTGGACATGGGCCTAAAATGTCAAGGTTTTGTTCACGAAGCCACTTGGTTATCACTGTTGCATTATCGTCACCACACTGTTCTTGGATGGTTGGGAGAAGTTGCTCTCAAAGGACGTTTTTGTACCATTCTATATTCATGGCTGTGTTCTTAGGCAATATTGTGAATAAGCTCACTCCCTTGGCTGAGAAGCAACCCCACACATGAATGGTCTCAGGATGCTTTACTGTTGGCATGACACAGGACTGACGGTAGCTCTCACCTTTTCTTCTCCGGACAAAGTTTTTTCCGGAAGCCCCAAACAATCTGAAAGGTAATTCATCAGATAAAATTACTTTACCCCAGTCCTCTGCAATTCAGCCCTGCACCTTTTGCAGAAGATCAATTTGTCACTGATGTTTTTCCTGGAGAGAAATGGCTACTTTGATGCCCTTCCTGAAACCAAGCCACCTCACTGTGCGTGCCGATGTACTCTCACCGGTCTGCTGCCATTCTTATGCAAGCTCTACACTAGAGGTACCTGATCTCGCAGCTAAATCAACTGTAGGAGACGGCACTGGCTCTTGATGGGCTTTCTTGGGTGCCCTGAAGCCTTCTTCACAACAGTTGAACCGCTCTTCTTGAAGTTCTTGATAATTCAATAAATGGTTGATTTAGGTGCAATCTTAGGTTACTGTATTTTTGTATATTATATTGAATTCAAATTAATTATATGTGATTGAACTTTTTATAATCATGTTCTTTTTCACAAGGCTCAATTACCCCTGTGTACAGTATCCCTTGCGAAAGCCTTATATACTAGGCGAAACATGTCGGGACTTTGCCATCATGCGGTATTTACAATAGAGGACAAGTTTCTGAGTCTGGAATGTTGCATTGCCTTGATGAATAATGCACTCTTATCAATCTTTTTTTAAATTGTATTTAATAAAAATTTGAGTATTTTATATGTGGTTTCGGTCTATATTCTGCACCTTTAAAGTCCCATTAGCTCCTTCCTGTCTCTACTTAAATTTTGGGATGTGGCGCTACATAATTGATACTTTGTCCTGAGGTGTATTCTTTGTCTCATGCAATTTTCGTAGCAGAAGTCCATTTTATCAAGTCCATTTTCATGACAAAGCGACTTTGCAATTAATTGCAATTCATCTGATCACTCTTCATAACATTCTGGAATATATGCAAATTGTCATAAAAACTGAGGCAGCAGACTTTGTAAAAATGTATACTTATTCTCAAAATTTTGGCCACAGCTGTACTTTCTTTGGTCCAGCTTGGGACAATGTAACTATGCCTATATTATACCAGGCTGCTCTCTCATGAAGGCTGGAAATCACTGAAGTAGACTGAGCTACTCCAGTGATCTCCACTTGCTTCCAGGTCTCATGCTGATCTCATGCTGAGGGGCTACTCTGTTGCATTGTGAACAGAAGAGGTTGGCCACTCGACACCAACAGCATTCAGAGAATGCTTTGCATCTTCTGAATGAATGCAAAGCGTTCCCTGACTTTAGGTGAAGAGGCATGGCAGTGATGTTCCACTCTCCACCTCCTCCAATAAGAGAACGCTTTGTATTCATTCAAAGAATACAAAGCATTCTCTGAATGGTGCACCTATTGAGTGTCTGACTTCCTGTTAACCAGAAATTCCTCAAATATGCGACTTTAAAAAGGTATCTAATGATACAATTCATATACCTTACTGCTAAAATATATCAATTTATTATATTCAACACATTAAAGCCATATGGCGTACTTCGTAAAAACAAAATTTGTGTTTTATGTTTATGAACATGTAATACATAGAAATTCTAAAATGTTTCACAGCATATCGTTTTTCCTTCCGCCCTACTCAAGATCACTTGACGAATTTTTGGTTATTTGGAATTTTGGAGGTGTTGGTGCCTACCCAGGCAACATGTATATATAAATCTGGCTGACCTCCTGTGTCCAAAACTCAGCAGTGCAGCCGCTTGGCACGGGAAGCGGAAGCAAGTGAAGATCACTGGCATAGTGGTGTCTACGTTAATGGTTTCCAGCTCTCAAGTGGGTCGGTTAGGTATGATATATACACAATTACATTGGTCTTGGACAGATTTAACTATGAATAAAATTTCCATGGCTGGAATTCTTCTTTAAATTTTTCACATGACTGTATATGCAGACAGATTTGAAAGTTTGCCTCGGGGGTCAATAGCAGGGACCCCCGATATGTCAGCATGTTGGGGTTTTCACCCACAATTACATGGAATAAATGCAGCTCCAAATTTTCCACCCAAAACTGCCCAGTATTTTACAGGTTCACACATATGAATTTTTAAAAGATAAAAAAAAAAAAAAAAAAAAAAAAAA
>BLSH010036609.1:1866693-1890441 GCA_018402905.1 Glandirana rugosa
TTGTCGTAACACATTCGTACTTCTCTTTACAACTGAGTTGTCAAGATTCATTAACGACCTGATAGACAGAGGTACGGAGGCAGAGCCTCTAGGGAGTCACCTAACACACGTCTGACAATTAAGTGAAGGAGACCACCTTGTGGGACGCACTAGGGCGTGACAGACCTGTACCGTACAGTGTAAGTCATTTAAATGGCAGATTGTGCGACAGCTGCAGTGGACAGTATTGTGAGCCATTTCTTTTCTGCCTACTCCAGATGAAAGAAAAGGTCTTGCAAACATGACCGGCAGCAAAGAGGTCTTGAGAAAACATGACCTCTGACCCGGGCAAAAAGCATATTGTGAAACAGTGCTGTCAACACAGTGTCTAGTATGTGACATGCCATGTCCAGACAGTGCGGGATCACGCAGGGTGTTCCACCAGAGGAAGTGAATTAACAGTCTGCACACAATCCACTGAGGGATCTCCGAGACGGAGGCATGGAGACAGATAGTCCAGCAATTACTTAGAACTGTTGAGTCAACATTTCTCTTCATGCTTACACAATGCTGTTTCGCCATGAGGGATCAGATATATTTGTTGAGACATGGAGGGTTAAGCTCATGCTGGGGGCATTGTACTCTCTTTTGCTACATCTTACAGCCCAGCAAAACGCACAGACGGGAGAAACCCCCATTGCTTTCAATAGGTTCTGCGCACCTTAATGCATTGCGTTGCATTGTAGTGCATTGGAAAGTCCTCATTGTTTTACTTTGGCCAGTTAACAATACAGTCAAAAGTAAAACCCAACAGAAAAATTGAAAGTGCAATTCAATGTTGGGTCTACTTCAAATAAAAATGCAGCTCTTGTTGCAATACTCACATTATTTCCAGAGTTGCCACCTACCATACTCCCTATTTCACGAGCACTGCGCGGTCACCTTTTAAGTGGACAGAGGCCCAGTGTCATCCAACCCACTTCCTTTGAGCCTAGGGCATCACAGCCTGGTGGGCCCTGGGGACAGGTCATTCAGCCACGATGGGTTCACAGGAGAATGCTGCAGAGAGTGGCACCCATGTTGTTACGTGGTGCTGGTCACTGCAAAATCCAGGTTTGCTCACAACTGTTATACAACCAGACCAAAGATACACAATGGTCAAATATTCCCATAGACACACTCCTGAACCTTGCGGACAGCCTTCCCAGAAGAGTTGAAGCTGTTATAGCTGCAAAGGGTGGGCCAACTCAATATTGAACTAAGAGTGGGATGCCATTGAAGTTTATGTACATGTAAAGGCAGACGTCCCAATACTTCTGGTAATATAGTGTATATCAAGCATAAGTACAGTATCTCACATTTTTGTAAATATTTTATCTTTTCGTGTGACAACACTAAATAAAAAGGCCACTTTACTACAATGTAAAGTAGTGAGTGTACAGCTTGTATAACAGTGTAAATTTGCTGTCCCCTCAAAATAACTCAACACACAGCCATTAATGTCTAAACCGCTGGCAACAAAAGTGAGTACACCCCTAAGTGAAAATGTCCAAATTGGGCGCAAAGTGTCAATATTTTCACAGGTTGCCACTGGAGTCCTCTTCCACTCCTCCATGATGACATCACGGAGCTGGTGGATGTTAGAGACCTTGCGCTCCTCTACCTTCCATTTGAGGATGCCCCACAGATGCTCAATAGGGTTTAGGTCTGGAGACATGCTTGGGCAGTCCATCACCTTTACCCTCAGCTTCTTTAGCAAGGCAGTGGTCGTCTTGTGGTGTGTTTGAGGTCGATATGTTGGAATACTGCCCTGCGTCCCAGTCTCTGAAGGGAGGGGATCATGCTCTGCTTCTGTATACCACAGTATATGTTGGCATTCATGGTTCCCTCAATGAACTTTAGCTCCCCAGTGCCAGCAGCAATCATGCAGCCCCAGACCATGACACTCCCACCACCATGCTTAACTGTAGGCAAGACACGCTTGTCTTTGTACTCCTCACCTGGTTGTCGCCACGCACGCTTGACACCATCTGAACCAAATAGGTTTATCTTGGTCTCATCAGACCACAGGACATGGTTCCAGTAATCCATGTCCTTACTCTGCTTGTCTTCGGCAAAATTTTCGTGGGCTTTCTTGTGCATCATCTTTAGAAGATGCTTCTCTGTGGGATGACAACCACGCAGACCATTTGATGCAGTGTGGGGCGTATGGTCTGAGCACTGACAGCCTGACTCCCCATCCCTTCAACCTCTGCAGCAATGCTGGCAGCACTCATACATCTATTTTCCAAAGACAACCTCTGGATATGGTGCTGAGCATGTGCACTCAACTTCTTTGGTGGACCATGGCGAGGCCTGTTCGGAGTGGAAACTGTCCTGTCAAACCGCTGTATGGTCTTGGCCACCGTGCTGCAGCTCAGTTTCAGGGTCTTGGCAACCTTCTTATAGCCTAGGCCATCTTTATGTAGAGCAACAATTCTTTTTTTCAGATCCTCAGAGAGTTCTTTGCCATGAGGTGCCATGTTGAACTTGAACAAGTGACCAGTATGAGATAATGAGAGTGATAACACCAATTTTAGCACACCTGCTCCCCTTTCACACCTGAGACTTTGTAGCACTAACAAGTCACATGACACTGGGGAGGGAAAATGGCTAATTGGGCCCAGTTTGGACATTTTCACTTAGGGGTGTATTCACTTTTGTTGCCAGCGGTTTTGACATCAATGGCTGTGTGTTGAGTTATTTTGAGGGGACAGCAAATTTACACTGTTATACAAGCTGCACACTCACTACTTTACATTGTATCAAAGTGTCATTTCTTCAGTGTTGTCACATGAAAAGATATAATAAAATATTTACAAAAATGTGAGGGATGTACTGACTTTTGTGAGATACCGTATGTGCATAAACATTATTTTGAAAAGAAGGCAAAAGAGGCCAACATGGAGTTGGGTGTTCTTCCCTGATTTCTCTGGATGGGGTTACAACTCGAAGGGAAGGGACTGGACACACCCAGCTATGGCCTTATCTTGAAAGAAGAAACCGTAGTTCTCATCCAAAAAACACAAACTGGCTGACTGTCTGCCTCCTCTCCCAACTGATCCATCGAGGGTGGTGTCCACTTCTAACCATATGAAAGATAAGTTGCCATCCTCCCACTCTAAACTTCTGCAATTTGAACTGCCTTTGAGTTCACTATTGACTTCCTGGTGGTGCTGAAGTACTGCATTTTGCTGTATGAAATGCAAAACACAGTATGCAAAACATAGCAAAAGAATTAAGTGTGCTGGCATATTTTTCAACTGATTGTTATGGACCATCCCATTAGTTGCTCCAGCACCCTACACGTGGGTGTATAACAGTTTACTTGAAGATTATCACCACTGGCAAAGGTCCTCCTGTCTCTCCTCATAGGCGCATCCCAGTATTTGGTTTTGTATAGCTCTGATGTTAAAGTGTTACTAAACCCACTATATCTGGTCTCTCCCAGTACATAGATTATGGGGGATGATTTACTAAAACTGGAGAGTGCAAAATCTGGTGCAGCTGTGCATTGTAGCCAATCAGCTTATAATTTCAGTTTGCACAATTAAGCTTTGACAAAAAAAAATCTGGAAGTTGATTGGTCTCTATGCAGAACTGCACCAGATTTTGCATTCTCCAACTTTAGTAAATCAACCCCATGGAAATGCAAAAAACACCTTAAAGCGGAGTTCCGCCCAGTTAAAAGTCAGCAGCTACAAAAAGTGTAGTTGCTGACTTAACAATCTGACACTTATCTGTCCCAGGCTCCAGCAATGCAGCCACCCGAGGGCTCGCTCTTCTCACCGTCCCTTCGGTGGCGCTGGCATCACAAGTGTGGGTGCCCGGCTTTGGCTTCAATGCCGGGCACGCACTGTGCATGCGTGAGTCGCGCTGCGCTTTGTGAATGGCCGGCGTATCTTCTGGGACCAGTGGCGTGTCCCAGAAGATCACCGGGTGGTAAGGTGAACTTACTTCTGACTCCCAAAAAAGTTACATGCCAATTGTGGCATGTAGGGGGGGGTCACCTCCCCTTAAAGCAGAAGTTCCACTTTTTGGGTGGAACTCTGCTTTAAAGTGATTGCTTTAAAAGCTTGTTTTGTTTTTTTATTAACCACTTAAACCCCTGAAGGATATCACACTTTAAGAACAGAGCACTTTTCGCGATTCGGCACTGCGTCGCTTTAACTGACAATTGCATGGTCGTGCAACCTTCTACCTAAACAAAATTTGCGTCCTTTTTTTCCCACAGATAGAGCTTTATTTAGTGGTATTTGATCACCTCTGCGTCATTTCTGATCACCGCTATAAAACAAAAAAAGAGTGACAATTTTGCAAAAAAAAAATATTTCTTACTTTTTGCTATAATACATATCCAAAAAGAATATTAAAAAAAAAAAAAAAAATATGTCATCTGTTTTGGCCGATTTATATTCTTCCTCATATTTTTTTTATTATTATTCTTTACTAGTAATGGCGGCTATCTGCGATTTTTAGCAGTACTGAGACAATGCGGCGGACATGTCAGACGATTTTGACACTTTTTTGGGACCATTGGCATTTATACAGCTATCAGTGCTATGAAAATGCACGTATTACTGTGTAAATGTCACTGGCAGGGAAGGGGTTAACCAGCAGGGGGAGCTCTAAGGACTTACTGTATTCCCTGTGTGTGTTCTAACTGCATGGGGGCTGGGCTGGCTCGGGAGGGGAGTAATCGCGGCTCCCATACACAGAGAGCCTACGATCACAGTCCTTCCCCCAATCAGAACGAAGATCCATGTGTTTACATAAGCAGACCCCCGTTCTCTCACTGAGGGGGAGCAATCGCTGGTAGCTGGCGGACATAGTGTCCGCCCTACCCGCTCCCTGGCTCTCCCGGAACACGCAAACGTGCCTCCAGCGGCACGCACGCGCTCACGATCCGCGATCTCGCGGCTGCAGTCAAGTGACGCCGTTTCGCAATATCAAGCCAAGTTGCCGATGTCAATCCCGGGCGGTCGGCAACTGGTTAAATAACAAACATGTTATGCTTACCTCCTCTGTGCAGTGGATTTGCAAAGAGCAGCCCGGATCCTCCTCTTCTCGGGTCCCTCTTCTGCTCTCCTGGCCCCTCCCTCTTCCTACGGGGGCACCCGAGCAGAGTGAGAGCTTTGTGTATCCATTCAGACGCGGAGCCCCAACCCGGCCCCGCCCCCCCCCTCTTGGCTGACCGATTCTGATTAACAGCTACGGGAGCCAATGGCGCAGTGGCTGGGTCTCAGCCCATCAGGAGGAGTGTCTGGGACAGCTAAGACACTCGTGACATCGGCGGAAGGAGAAGGGGCTCAGGTAAGTGATTAGGGGGTGCTGGGGAGGCTACCACACACAGGATTTTTATCTTAATGTATAATGGATTAAGATAGAAAAACCTTCTGTCTTTACAACCCCTTTAACCAAAGTCTGATTCTGCAAGTCAGAGTTTCCAAACTATTAACTGAGACATATAACTTCTAAAGATGCAGACTCATACTTAAGATTTTAATCACACCCCTGATGTGACCTAACCGTATTTCCTTGGAGGTACTGAATGTCAGTTCCAAAGAAGGAAAGCCTTGCAGCACAGCAAGATGTAGCATAAGACTGCAGCCAAAAGGCACTTCAAGTGGTTGTAAAGCTCGACATGAAACATCAACAAATCACATCCCTCTACAGCATGTATTTGTCTCATATAAGAGCTCTAAGTGTCATTTCTGTCTGCTGCCTCATTTCTCTAACAGCATCAGTCACTACTGAAAAGTTTTCCTGACACCAAGAGAAAAAAGGTGACAAGGGAGGGATCACCAGCTGATTGACAGCCTCAGCTCTGTTTCTGTGTGGAGCGGGGTGTGTCCCTCCCATCCAATCAGCTCTCTCAGAGCTCTCCTTACTGAGCTCTGCAGAGTGTAGCTTCTACTCTTAGCCCCCCCCCCCTTTTTTTTTTCTTTTGACAGGTCAGAAAAGCTTTGTAAATTCTGCACTTTGAAGAGATACAGAGATGAGAATACCATAGATAAACCGGTACAACTTTCATAGGAGGATTTGTTTAATTTCTGTATCACCTGAGGCCAGTCACTTAACTGGGTATATGTAAGTCTTTACAACCATATTAACCACTTGCTGACCCGTATCATGTAGAAACACGGCCGCAAGGTGGATCCATTGTTCTGGAAGGGCGTATTATAATGTCCTCCCAGAATCGCGCTCCCCTGTGGAGCGCACCCAGGAGTATCAGTGACCACCGATTCCGGGAGACCTGCGCATCACAGATCGCGGAAGACAGCTGCTCGCAGCAGCCGTTAATCACGTGTTTGGTCCGTCAAATGTGATCAGATGTAAACAAGCCGGCGGATATCCGGCTTATCTCCCCCATCTCCGCACCGATCAGTGCAGTGTGAGAGGAGAGGGGGAGAGATCAGAAGCAGCGGTGCTGTGGGCAGGATCTGAAGTGCCCACAGCACTGCTATGTGCCAGTCTGCACCCCCCAATCCATCCATGCTTACCCATCCAGCCACATTCGTGCTCACCCATATGCATCCATGCTCCCCCATGCATCCGTGCTCACCCATCCAGCCTGATCCGTGCTCACCCATGCATCCGTGCTCACCCATCCATCCATGCTCACCCATCCCCATCCGTGCTCAGCCATCCCCATCCATGGCTCATCCACCCCCATCGGTGCTCATCCATACCACATCAGTTCTTATCCGTGACACATCCATGCCACTACATTGCCCATCTGTGCCACTACAGTGTCTCAAAAAAGTGTAATAGATAGTCAAATTAGATTTGAAATGTATTTATGTGTCGCACATACTCGGAAGGAGTAGCAGAATATATTTTGGGGTGTAATTTTTGCTAGGTACATGCTGTGTGTTAGAAATATTGTATAAATGGACAACTTTGTGTAAAAAAAAATTAAAAATGCATTTTTATTTTCTTTCCACATTTTCCAAAAACTTGTGGAAAAAATGACATGTTCAAAAGAATCATTGTGCTTCATAGAATATACGTTGGGGTGTTTGCTTTCCAAAATGGGGTAATTTTTTGGGCGTTTCCATTGTCCCGGTACCCCAGGACCTTCAAAAGTGCAAGAGGTAGTCAGGAAATGAGATCTGTAATTTATGTCCCTAGAACGCCTGACGGTGCTTTCTGCACGTTGGGCCTCTCTATGTGGCCAGGCTGTGAAAATGTCCCACACATGTGGTATCCCCATACTTAAGAGTAGTAAAACGTGTTTTTGGGGTATAATTTGAGGTATTGAGGTATATGCTGGTTGTGAGAAATAACCTGTTAATATGACAATTTTGTAAAAAAAAAAAAAACAGAACAAAAAAAAAAAAAAATTCTTGTTGCAAAGAATTGTGGGGAAAAAATATTACTTCAAAAAACTCGCCATGCCTCTTACTAAATACTTTGGACTGTCTACTTTCCAAAAAGGGTCATTTGGGGGTATTTGTACTTTCCTGGCTTGTTAGAGTCTCAAGAAATGAGATAGGCTGTCAGTACATGAGGAGTGATCAATATTCAGTGATTGGCACCATAGATTGTAGACTCTAACTTACACAAGGACCAAATAATATACACTAATTCGTTTTTTTTTTTACCAAAGATATGTAGCAGTATAAATTTTGGCCAAAATTTATGAAGAAAAATTTCTAATTTGCTAAATTATATAACAGAAACAAAGAAAATGCATTTTTTTTTTTTGTACAAAATTTTCAGTCTTTTTCCATTTATAGCGCAAAAAATAAAAACCCCAATGGTGATTAAATACCACCAAAAGAAAGCTCTATTTGTGTGAAAAAAACAGACAAAAATTTCATATGGGTACAGTGTTGCATGACTGAGTAATTGTCGTTCAAAATGTGAGAGCACTGAAAGCTGATAATTGGTCTGGTTAGGAAGTGGGTTTAAGTGCCCAGTGGTTAAGTGGTTAAGGCCTGCAGCTGCAAGGTATGGGAAAATGATGCAAGCATCAATAAAAAGTATTAAAATTGAGTGAACTTTCTGCTGGTGGTTATGTTTCCAGCCTGGCACAACAGTTCATTACAGGATTTTATCTGCCGCCTACAGCTGCATACAAAACAAAATAAAATGTCTTGAATAAATGACAGCTGCCTGACTGCGTACCGACAATAGAGGCGGGTTTGTTTACGGACTGGCGAGCCAAAGATTGTTTATTGCATGTCAGCAGCTTCATGCTAAGGAAGTGTTGTGGTAAACACAGAGACACCGACATCTCCAGCATTCAATACACGTCTATCTGCAGACTGGCATACCAAGGATTATCTGTTCCCAGGCGGGTCTGCAGAGCACAAGTCGTGTCCAGCCAGCTGATTCTGATAGCTGAGGGATGATGTAAGTACACAGAGCCCAAGTGACTGAGCATGGCCACTATCAATCACACTCTGCAAATAAAAAGGGAAAGCCATGGGGTATGGTCTTATTCCCATAACAGATCAACTTGATAATAATTACAAAGGTGTCAAAGAAAATCAAGGGGGAAGCTATACTTCATTTACCAAGGGCCACTTGTAAGTGGTTTCCATAATACATTTTAAACCTGTGCTCACGACGCATATCACTATTTAACCCCTGAGACTGTTGGACCCTCATTGTCCCAGGGGATTGATGATCATGGTTCCATCCATCACTCTGTGGGAGTGTGCTCTATTTGATACTGGTCATTCTGTGGCTGTTTGTTTCTGGGTCTGCCTGGAGCTTCTGCCGCCCCGTCCCCTCTTCCTGTCTGAGGGGATCCTGTGTCTGCCCCCAAGACTTGTATCATGCACTCCTCACATTTATCTAGACCAGCACCCACCCAACTGGTCCTGAAGAAGCGAGAAACCTTCATGAAATGAGTTGACTTTCCAGAGAGGCGTATTGGACATTATACCGGATATTGATATTTACACTATCACCAACACAGCGATTCATGCATTGTTCAGCACTACTTCATGTTGACTGCATATCTCCATTTCTGGGTTGGGTATCGTTCTGGTATTGGAGTGTGTTGAAATTGTTTTATATTTTTTAATTTTAATTATTGGAGAAATAAAACATTACAATTTTAATACTAGTTGCCTCATGTTTTGCCGATAAAGTCCGTCATGTTCTGACAAATAGGGTTCCTATTGTTCTATGTGTGTATAGTTATTGGATGTGGGTATGGTGGAGGTCCACCTAAATCTATTGCTTTACAGATCTTATTTCAAGTTCTCTAGTGATTTTCTTCATTGCTAATGTCCTTCCTTCACATCAATTAAACCCTCATTCCCTTTCTATTTCAGCCTTTGCCTAATGCCTGCAGTCTTTTTTTCCTTCCCTCACAGCACAAGTGACATACGGGATCCCGCAGAGTCCCTATGGACATGCTCTATTTTTATGGCTGAGTGGTAAAACAGGCAATGTGTAGCAAATGCATCTGGCAGCTCTCCTCGCGGAATCCTTATTGCTGCTGGAAATTTTATTAACTTGACTCTAAAGCCCCAGTTCACACCTTTACAGGTTGCGGCTGACGGCGTTTTCCCAGTGTCGTACACGTTTTTGGTGCATTTTTAATGTGCTTTGTGCTTTTGTGAGGTGTCTGTTGTCATGCAGGAGAAACCAGCAAAAATGCAGCAGAAATGCATCAAAAACGCAAGCACTGAGTTTTCAATGCATTTCCACTGAAATCTTGTGAACCAAAAATGCAACCAACTGCAAAAAATTAAAAAAAACAAGAAAAAAATCCCTGACCTTTCCGAAAAAAACGCACCAGTGAAAAACACAGATGTGAACGTGACCCATAGGAAACCATGTTAAATGGACTGTAGTGTGTTTCTGCAAGTCTGAAAGCAAACTGAAAAATGCATAGGTGTGAACTAGGCCTAAAGTAGCCCAATGTGTTTGCAGGGTCTGACTCTAGCACCACCATCTACCTATACCCACTGCAGCTTCAAGCACACATTTGATATTGCTAGGGAGTTTTTGCACAGCTCAAAATCGTGAGAAGAGAAAGATTATAGCCTTAAAGCAGCCCAAAGATTACGCAAATTTCTTTCCTTTCACAAGTGGAAGGAATGAAAATTGCTCGATTCCCCCATCAACACATTCAGTGTTGATGGGGGGAATGCTTCCCGCAGCACTATTGTATTCTGCTGGCAGGGGGATCTGGGGGCTATTAGACCCTAGATTTCTCCTCTGCCCTTAAAAAGCATCAAATCAAAGATTGGTTTGATCTAATGCCCTTCCAAGCCAGCAATGGCTTCTTTACGTTCAGCGAAACTGAAAGCGACTAAAGACTCATTGTTTCCCGGTTTCTTAGACCGTAGATCTGATCAGGGACATTCCGGTCCTCAATCATCTTTAAGTCAGCAGGCAGAACCACTGGATGCAGTCCCGGCCTTTCCCTGTAAAAGCAATCCAACAGCTAATTAGCTGCTTGGATCACTTTTACAAAAAAGTCCATCGCTGGCTCTAAACAAAGATACCGGGATGATGCTTGTAGCTGCTGGCATCGTCCCGGTATAACCTTCTAAACCCCGAGACGTATCTGTAAAGTGGTTCTAGAGGCAGAATGTTTTTTAAACAAACTTCTGTGTGCAGGTACCACAGCCCCCCACCCCCCTTATACTTACTTGACCCTGAAACTGATTGAGCACCGTGCATGAGAGCAGCACTGCTGCTCTCTCTCCTCACTGGCTCAGGAGCTGCAGCGGCAGACATTGGCTCCTGCTGCAGACAAATCACAGCCAGTGAGGAGGCCAAGCTTGCATGATTGCCCCCATAGCAAGCGGCTTGCTATGGGGGGCACTCAGCAAGGAGGAGGAGCCAGGGGTGTTGCAGGGAGACCTGAGAAGAGCAGGTAAGCATAACATGTTTGTTCTTAAATAAATAAAAACCTTAGGCCAGCCATATACAGAGCACATTTCTTTGCTAAAATGCTTGATTCCCCCATCAACACAGTGTTGATGCGGAGATGCCTTCTGCCGAGCTATTGTCTTATCCAGACAGGAATCGCGTATGGCCAGCCTAACAAATCACTTTAAAGCGAAGCTAAACTTGCCTTTACCTTAGCAGTCCCCAATTTCTCGTCAGCACCAGAATCCTCTTCCAAGTGCTGGTCTTTGGGCCTCTTCACTGGCCAACATGGGATGATGCAATTCCAGCACATGTGCAGGAGTCAATTATGCTGACACATGGGAACTGTGCCAGCAATGTAACCTAAGCTGTGCATGCTAAGTTTACATGACAGAGAATGCTGTAAGCAGGCAGGTAGGTGTATTTTATTGCAGAAAAGAGACATTACTTGTCTCTTCTGCAATAAAAAGCCTGCCTGCTCCAAGTTTGTGACAGAGGAACTTTATTTATGATTTAACTAAATAAGCCAAAGAAAGGAGCAGGTTAGCTGGAAAACACAGATGCTCCAGATTCTCACTGCACCAGTAATGATGAATTCCCCTCATGGTATTTTAGGAGTACTGGCTATTTTTTCAACCTGGATTCATATGGTGCCACTGTTGGCAGTGCACCCTTCTTTACTGATTGTCGGCAACAGGATGCTGAACATGTGGACATAGCTGACCAATGACAGGTACACTTTCAGAGGAGTCTTTGTGACTTCTGGTAGCATATGTATCATGGCTTGGATCTACACAGACTGGTGGGGAGGGCAAGCGGTGTCATACTCCATGCATGTCCATGTAGTCAGAATGACTGCACTGTTTATGTCATGTTTAATGTTCTGGTTGTTGAGGCTTTGTTCTGCAGGCCGCCTCTACATCTAGCGGTTTCTTATCAGGCAGCTGACGGCAAGCTTCAGCAGAGCCCGTCAGGCTGTCTCCTTCTCCCACTGGCCAGAGATTTCAGTCTATGGGGTGGGAGGGAGAGGAGGCGAGAGACTGACCATCTGACATAATGAATGTATTTATACATTAAACTTTAGCATACAGTAAATGAGGCTGCAGCTTATCAGACAGACATTTATCATGCGGACGCAGGGAAAGGGCCTCTCACTATTCAGGAACAATGCACATAAACTGAAGATAAGACATACTGCAGCCTGGAATAACTTTCATGACAGCAATTATTTACTAGGCAGAGAGGAGTCCTCATCCTTGTACAGGCTTCTTTAATACTGGCAGCATGAACCTGTGTTAATGTGTGATGTAAATACATGGTGCAGTGTACAAGGTCAGCGACAATGAAGGACGTTTGTTGGACATTAAAGGAGGTACTCTGCAGTGTTTCCCAGTCACATGAGCCTTTAGAGCAGGGGCGTCAAACTCAACAGTATGGCTCCCCTCAAAGGGCCTGATGTATCCGGGTGTGCTACGTACAGAGTGCATGGTCCTGGACTGCGCTACAGAGGGCAGGGTTCAGGGGCGCGCTACGTACAGACGACCGAGTTAAGGGGCGCGCTATGTACAGAGGGCCGAGTCCAGGGGCGCGCTACGTACAGAGGGCCGAGTTCAGGGGCGCACTACGTACAGAGGGCCGAGTTCAGGGGCGCGCTACGTACACAGAGTGCAAAGTTCAGGGGTGCGCTGTCAACAAAGTGCAAGGTTCAGGAGTGCACTATGTACAGAGTTTAGGTGTGCTCTGTGTACAGAGTTCAGGGTTTAAGGGAGTGCTATGCAACCCCAACCGCCCTCCCCCCAAAGCTTCCCCACATCTTTACTCTCTCTTATCTTGCCCAGCTCTAGTACTTCCC
The DNA here is from genome assembly GCA_018402905.1 of Glandirana rugosa. Classification (NCBI taxonomy): domain Eukaryota; kingdom Metazoa; phylum Chordata; class Amphibia; order Anura; family Ranidae; genus Glandirana; species Glandirana rugosa. Next base: position 1,879,409 of record BLSH010036609.1, read on the forward strand.
TGTGTAGAGGGCTCCACCACCCGTGTATTTGCCTTTAGTAACTCCCTCCAAAACTGGGTGTGAAGGCCACATGACAAGGCCTGGTGGGCCGAAATCGGCCCGCAGACCTTGTGTTTAGCATATGTGCTTTAGAGTAAAGTCATCTGAATGCTTTAATACAGGTAAGTGGATTAGGGAGACATTTGCTTTGTTGCGAGCTATAGCCCCTGTTACTGGAATCCCATCATGCCAATAATTCTTTCCATCTTGGTTTGGATGAATCCTAAAGTGCACAGAATCATAGCATTCAGGAGTACTCAGCCTACGACTACTACTACACTAATGGTTTTTACCCACTGTTTCCCTTATGATAGGTTCCATCACTTGGCCCCTTTCATTAAATTGACCCTGACAGCACAGGGTCCACTTGTAGCCCAAACCTTACTGTCTTCAAACACCAAGTATTGGAAAGCCATACAGGTTAAATACCGGTTTCTTGAACCACATGCATTGGTTCCTCCTGACAGCCCTTGCATCCTGTTATGATGTACAGTATGAGCCATAGGGAGGAGCCACTCATTGCAGCTAGCAGTAGTAATGAAGGGGCCAGCGAGTGAAAATACAGAACACAGTGGGGAATGCAGGTATCTGACACACCAATGAGTTAGTACATAGCACAAGTTGCTGTGTAATGTATACTTAGAGCATGCACAGATGCATGCCTCCTTTTGGGTTAGACAGGCCAAGCCGCACTTTGTTTCTCGTGATAGACGCCGTTGGCATTTAGGAGTCTCCTGTCCGCTGGGTATCTTCTGCTCAGTTATAAGTGGCCCCGGATGGGTGAGCTTCCCACTGGGTCTGTTTGTACTGTTGATTTGGCTGTTACAATACAACATTCCTTGCATATCAGCACTCTGTGTGTATACTGCTTGCCACACCATGCTGCACCTACTCAACACAATGATTGCATACATTATACTTTGTGAGGCCTGTGACTACTTGAACAATTATGGAAAGGATCAGCAGCAAGTGACTACTCGGACAATTATGGAAAGGATCAGCAGCAAGTGACTACTCGGTCAATTAAGGAAAGGTTCAGCAGCAATTGACTACTGAAACAATTATGGAAAGGATCAGCTGTGGGTCGTAGCTCATTGCAACAAATGATCATAGAGTACAGACCACAAATGATTGCCCACACCCAGCAGCAAGTAAAGAGTCCTGTACAAGTCACTATAGTGGTGTAACAGTATCAGGCCACTCATTAAAGTAGACATTAAGCTGATGACTACAATTTCATAAAGGATTAAATATGTTAATGTAATTTTATAGTAATCTACAATCTTAAAAACTGCACTGCGTAAGTCTTGAAACAGCTATGTAACAAATGCATCAAATGTAATACATGACCCATTAGCTATAAAGTGATATCACAGGCTGTATACAGTTTGGAATAAATGTATACTGTATAAAGAATATTAACCCACGCTATGGATATATTAATGTCAAACAAATGGTGAAATAGTAAGAGAAAAACAGTGAATGAAGAAAGATTTACAAAAAAACTCAAGTTGCTGCTGTTATGCTGTGTAAGAACAACTAAAGAAATTCAAAAAAATCCCCACCTACACTATGGGTAACAGCGCTACCCATTGTAATCAAATCCACATAAAAACATAAATGCTATGTGCAATCATAAGTCATATCAGTAATAAAAGCCCAAATGTGATCTCAATCACTGTGAACCAATGCTATCCAGGTGACAGCCCCACTCCTTCACTACAGTGCTCCAAACACAAAGACAGGGGTGTATGTACACTGATTTCTAGTGCCGAAGTGCCTGTCCAACCTGTTTTGTCATTGGAAAGGACTCCTGATGACATCAGTCTTAAGGACAAAATGTGTTGGGTGGGTACTTCCAATTTGATGTTCAAGCACCAAAAATGCCTGGCAGCCATCTTTAATACTAGAATCTAAAGCTTTTCTAAGGCAAACATTATTTTAAACTCTAAGCGCATTTCTTTCACAAAAGAAACACAGCTGTACTTTTCACTATGACTATCCTCCTCTCTTCCCTAATGCGGCATATGAAGAATAACATCCTGATATAAGCTGGAACCACCATTTATATTGGAACAGAGGGAGAAATCATTTGGAGTATATGGATGCCATAACACCTTGGATATAACTACTCATGCTGGGTTTGACTCTCTTTTTGATGCAAGAAGTCAAAACTCTCTGGTGAGTGTGATGTGAAGTCTGTGTACCGGGTGTTCTGGAGTGAGCACACAGTGGAATACACCCTGTCCCTGTCTGTGTTTGGAGCATGATCGTGAAGGAGTAGGACTGTCACCAGAATAGCACATTGATGGCATTGGTTCGCAGTAATTAAAATCACATTTGGACTTTTATTACAGATATGATTTATGATTGCACATGATATTGATAAGACTTCTGATTGCATATGATATTTATGTTTTTATGTGTATTTGATTACAGTGTATAGGTAGCTCTGTTACCCATAGGGTAGATGGGGATTGTCTGAGTTTAGTTTTATAATATTAAGCTATAGTTGCACTATATACCAGCATTTCTGGAAGTGCATCTGTCTGATGGGCAAAAAACATTGATTTGCAAGGCTCAGCCCACTGTACTGAAATGAGGAATAATCCTCCTTTTTTCTGGGATATATGAAGGAAAGGGACGTTTGAATACCTTAAGTTCTAAGTAGGCCTTACTGTGCTATGCACTATTTCTGTCGGAGGGATTTTATATTGCTCTAGTCCCTTCTCATGGTGATCTGAAGTAATATAATTTTTTTTTTTTTTGTCCAACCACTCAGAAGCTAGAGCCTACTGTTACTGTGATATTTCCCCCCTCACTGGGGGGGCCTGTGTTCCGACAGATTAGGCGACCCATCATATCTTGTAACGGAAGTGACGTTCCGTCGCCGCCATTTTGCTACACCCCGCACTCGTCCGCAGTAAGGATACAGTGAGAAACCAGCAAGCGGACATCTTATTACACCCATCAGTTTTGTATTTCACACTTATTTGTAACAATGAACTGCGCCTATATAGTGTAGTACAGTATTTAGATATACGTAGAATTTTAAAAGCAGCGGTAAGCCTGCTGATCTCACAGATTTGCTGATCTGACAGAACACCGCCACTTTTACAATTCAACATCAAAATAGTGAGACAGATTTCAAAATACTGTATTTGACTATATAAGCTCAGTTTATTGTTACAAATAAGTATGAAATGCAAAACTCCAGTGGGTGTAAAAAGATGCCCGCTTGCTTCCTTCTCATTGTAGCCTTACTGTGGATGAGTGTGGGGTGTAGCAAGATGGTGGTGACGGAACGTCACTTCCGTTACAAGATATGACGGGTCGCGTAATCTGACAGAACTTCCCAGCCTAAGCAAAAGGATCATCTGATTTGCTTACAAGGTCTTTTGCATCATACAATCACAAATAGAACGTTGGTGTTACTTACAGAAGAGGAACTTCCACAATCAGATGGATGAGACAAAAGAGCAATTCCTCCAAAAGATCTTCTACGTCAGACTCTGTGAGAAAGAAACAAACGTCATGACTATTAAAGGTTGTACTTATAACAGCATGCTGGAAAAAAAAAAAAAGGAAGGTCTAAACCGTGATTTCACACCAATTTAGTATTTCAGTTACGGCTGGTGGCCTCCGGCTTTTAATGTCTCTTGGGAACATGCGACAAGATCTCTGCACTTGAGATCCCAGTTCCACTCATCCATCATGACCAAGACAAAGCCGCCTCACCCTTCAGGAACTTTAGTGTCAAGGCAACGTTTCAAGGCCAAGCAGAACCTCTTCATCAAGCACGTGACGACCTGAATGGGCCATATATTATGACTGGAGGTTCTCGGTATACGGCTCTCAATTCAGATCAATCGGGAAACAGTGCAGCCCCAAAGAGATTGTCATCGAATAGGCTGTAAACACCAGAGAAGGCCGGGGCTCTGGGACTAACAGAAACGAGCAGCTCAGGAAGGGGGGTATATAGTTTATATAAGGATACAGCTGTCCTTAAAAATTATCCCATACAGGCAGTCCCCTAGTCATGAACATCCGACTTATGAACGACTCCTACTTACAAACGGAGGGAGACAACAGGAAGTGAGAGGACATCTCCCCCTAGGAAGGGAAATTCACTCCTGTAAGAGTTCTTATGGGAAAAAGGTGTCTCCACTGATGCTTTATCACCAAGGTTTGTTTCCAAAACAACCCAAAATTTTCAAAATCCAATTATCATTGGGACAGGAAGTGAGGTGAAATCTTCTGAACAGAAACATGGACAGCAAAACAAACATTACAGAGGTGTTAACCCTTCCCTATGCTATCCAAAAAGCGTAAAAATATTTGTTTTGGCTGAAGCTACACTTAAAAAAATGTACCTGTTCTGACTTACAAACAAATTCGACTTATGAACAAACCTACAGTCCCTATCTTGTTTGTAACCCGGGGACCGCCTGTATATCAATATGAGAAGCATTTAAACGAAAAAAAAAAACTAATGCAGATTACCGGACCATAGTTGTAGTGACTAAATTTGGTTTTCAGGTTTTATTCCCTTTATTTTGGCCTGGTAATCCTGCAGATAACACTCTTCCTGTCCTTTATTCTTTACATTAATTTCCCCGCTGTGTGTGTGGAGGGGAGCCATGCTTGTCACCTGAGCTGGACTTCCAATATGTCTCCCTCTCTATTACACGGTGGATTGAGGAGATTGGTAAATAATTGTTTTGACCTTTCAGCTGACAGAAAGCACCAAGGACACTGCATTTTTTGTAAGATCAATGGGCATTTTCTGAACAAGTCCTTTTGAGGGGACAGCAAATTTACACAGTTATACAAGCTGTACACTCACTACTGTACATTGTAACAAAGTGTCATTTCTTCAGTGTTGTCACATGAAAAGATAGAATAAAATATTTACAAAAATGTGAGGGGTGTACTCACTTTTGTCAGATAATGTAATTATCATTGAAACTGTGAGTAGAAGAAAATAACACATTTTGGGTAGTCCCCAGAAAAGCAGGGATTTTCCTCTCACTTCCTGTTTGGCTACGGGACAGGAAGTGAAGGGAAATCTCCGCAATGGGACACCAATGGCGAAAAAAAATCTGACAGGGCTTATAACCCTCCCTTGCTCTATCCAAAATAGAAAAATAAAAAGTTTTGCCCATATTACTACTGGTTAAGTGGGCCATAGATGGATTGAATCTTGGCCAGTTTAGCAGGGGCTGACCGAAATTTTGATCCATCTATGGGCAGGCTGGTTGTACTGAACTTGATCCATCGATCAACTTCAGTACAAGCAGCCTGTTGCATTTTTTGCATGCGATCACTGCCGGAGCCTATAGCCGACAGCAGTGATCATAGTATTCTTCCAGCACAGAAAGATCTCCTCCAGCAAAACACAATAGTGCTGCGGGAGGAATTCAATGATCAACGCTGACGTGTTGATGGGGGCATGGAGCAATTTTCTTTCCTGGAACCTGTGGCTGTAGGAAAGAAAATTGCTTACTGTATGTATGGCCTGCCCTAAGCATCCAACACTCCCAAAAACATTGAATGCTGAAAAATCTAAGGAAGCTGCAGCACGGAATGATGGAGATGTAAGAATCACAGGAAACTACAAAGGTGAGTATAATCCCTTTTTTATTACAAGGACCTGCAATTTAGATTTATTTCAGGTACTTATATAGTGCCGTCAATTTACGCAGTGCTTTACATATACATTGTACATTCCCATCAGTCCCTACCCTCTAGGACAGTGGTTCTCAACTCCTGTCCTCGGGACCCCCCAACAGGCCAGGTTTGCAGGATAACTGAAATGCATCACAGGTGATATCATTTGCTGCTCAGTGATTGCAGTATTCTAGTCTGCATCTCCCCAAGGTAATACTTAAAATCTGGCCTGTTAGTGGGTCCCGAGGACCAGAGTTGAGAACCACTGCTCTAGGAGCTTACAATCTAAAGGTCCCTAACTCACATTCATACATACACATACTAGGGCCAATTTTTAGAGGATGTAATTAACCTACCAGCATGTATTTGGAGTGTGGGAGGAAAACGGAGTACACAAAGGAAACCCACGCAGGCAGAGGGAGAACATGCAAACTCCAGGCAGGTAGTGTCATGGATGGGATTCGAACCAGTGACCCTTTTGCTGTTAGGTGAAAGTGCTACCCACTACACCACTGTGCCGCCCTAATCTCTTTAATCGAGACTAACTTTTTTGTTTAGTAAAGGATTGCTTTAAATTAATACTAAATGGAAAAAAGAAAAAAGAAAAAAAGTTTGCTTGGAGAAAACACTTCTATTCAACACATACAAAGAGATATGGTAATAATCCCCCAGTAGGCCCTTTACTATCTATAATGCTGGGTGAATCCAGGTTATTTACAAGCATAGCACTGTTCTGGGTTATGAAAATCCAGTCCTTGCTACAAACAAACACTTCCATTTAATGACATTTCCATTAGTACTTGAGCCCGGTGTCAACCACTCAGCCTGTGCCCTAAAACAAACGAGCCATTCACAGGGGCGGCTTCTCCTGACACATCCTTGTGCCCAGTGATTCAGTCCTCATACTCTTTCTGTATGATTCAGCTCCATATAGACATTTTTCCGCTCGGCTTCTCGCAGCCTCTGTCTCGGCGTGACCTCGAGTGGCATCTTTCACGTGTTTTGCCAAACATTTTTGTGGGGCAGAAGCTGGCAGGCCCGAGCTCCCCCTTGTGTATTCCGCGCGGTGATTTTTATAAGACGCTTCCTCTGGAGCTGGATCAGCGCTTTGCTTGCTGTCAAAGCTGAAGAGGAATTAAGAGTGTGCAGGCTCCCCTAGGAGCGAGAGGGAGGTAAGGAAAATATCAGAATGGAGTGAAAAGGGGCTTTCCATAGCTCGTAATTCTTCAATGGCTCGAAAAACTCCATTGCCTGTGTTATTTCAAACACTACTCTGTACAAAGCGAGCATGAAATAGGTTCCATGACTAAATGCACAGTGAAAAAGTCTGGCCTAGTCATTGGACTTTGGCAATACAAACAAGAGCAATGCAAAGACAAAAGGTGAGAACCCACGTATGTATGTGTGCATATTCATTAACATTTGAAGCAGCCAAACTCGGCTTGAGATGGTGATCAAAGGCCACTCGCATACAGGAAAACACTTCAGTTGAGAGTGTTGTGTTTAAAAGACAGGTTCACTTCAGAATAAAGCCTTACACAACCTGCTAATCTATTTTAAAGGGTTACTAAACCCAGGACCTTGCATTCACTATATCCTGTCTCCCACAGTACACAGTAATAGTTTTAGTTAATATATAAATAGCTAAATACCTTTTCTCATCAGCAGTATATAGCAGTCTTGTGACTTCTATCAGTGTCTGGTTAAAGCTTGTAGGAGGAGTTTTCATTCTACTCAGGCTGTCCTATGAGGCTGCAGGACCCGTGAACCCAGTGGTGGCCCGTCGCTTGATCAATCGCCGCTTTGTTTGCCGGCCAGTCCCGCACTTAACCCATCCATGACGTGGCTCCGCCCCGCATCTCCTCCCGAGTCCCGACGGTCGCTTCTCCTCACAGCCAATCGGGTCTCAGGACCCGCTTCCTGACTGACCGGGAGGAGAAGCAGGAAGACGTTAGCGAATATTAAATTCGCTAATGTCACACAAGTGGGTGGGCTCGAGCCCACCCTTTTTGAAGCCAATTAGAGCCTCAGGCTCTAATCACGTGCTTAAAAAAAAAAACTCAATTGAAATCCATGCGTCCGGCACCCTGTATGGAGATTAGGGGCTGGGTGCATGGATTAGAGGGGCAGCGCCCCTTATGGACGGGCCGCCACTGCCTGAATCTCTTTCTGGACAGTGCTGATTGGCCCTGTGCTGATCACCTGCACCCTCCCAAGAGAAATAAAACGCTCTAGCAATACGCACCAAACTGAGCATGTGCAGCTCCCCCGCAAAATTCTGTTCTATCAGGAGACAGATAGGGGACTGTAGAAGAAGGGGAGGATCAGAGAAAACAGGATCAAACAGCCTTCTTACACACTGCAAAGGATTAACCCCCTTAAGTTTTACAGTAAGTAGAACAATCATGCTTTACTGCATAAACAGACTGATTTTACTGTTGTAGGTTTATTAACACTTTAATAGGGGAGCTTTATGGGTAGCTCATGAGCATGCAGACAGAATTACGCACTGATTTGTAAACACTGCAGGAGTCCACCACTGCTGTCAAGATTTTGTCAGACATGTTCCAAAGAAGGGAGGAGAACCCGGTTATGCGTGCTGTCAAAATAATGTGGCCAGCTCTATTCCAGTCATTGAGTTCTCTCTGCTGCTTAAAGCAGAGGCCACTCTGTGGGATCATGCAGCACTGCTGCTGGCAATTTATGAATGGGCTGTAAAATGCAGTCCGCGGCATTGACAAAAACTAAATATAAAAGTAGAGTGGAAAGTGACGTGCTTTTTTTTTTTATAAATGGGACCATGTCTTGGGTCCTCTGATCTCCAGCCACTTGCTGCGGATTCTTCATTCTTCAATAGAAACCAGCCGACATTCAGCCAGTGTGTACTGCAGGTCTGTCGATGGTGCATGACCGTAAAAAGTCTGATGATCGGCACTCTCAGCCAGTGGCTGAGCACGCTGACCGGAGTGTTTTGGCGCCGTCAGTATTTTTGTTTTCATTCAACCCTGCTGGGTTGAATGAAAAAAAAAACCTAATAGTGTGTACCAGGCTTAAACTGGTTGTTAAGCTACTGTACTACAAACATCTCATCCTATCTGTTAGCCATCATTATCTATCCTAGTGCATGTGCTGAAGAAGAAAATGCAGATTATACCTTATATCAGAGTGACTCCCGGCGCTCATGCGACTCCTCGGCTCTCTCCTCTTCCCTGCTGACAGCTATACCAGGTGGGGCCGAGCACTGCCACTGAGGTCAGCCAGGGAGGAGGGCAGGAGAGAGGGAAGAGAGTCGAGGAGTCAACGTTAGCACCGGGAGACCCTCGTTTACAAGGTATAATCTGCATTTTTTTTTTTTGCAACACAGGCACTAGGCTAGATAATGATAGCTAACAGAGGGGATGGGATGTTTGTTGTACAGTTATGATAGCAGCATGAAGGGAAGAGGCAGGGAGCAAAACAGGCAGGAAGGGGAGAGGGAGAGGACAAAAAAGAGCAGAGAGGATAGCTGCGGATGACAGAGGCTCGTAAACTGACCACGGTATTAGGGCTCAGCAGCCATGAAAAACAGTGGTCAGATTACAGGGAGGAGGGTATAGCCAGGGAGGATCAGCCTGGTTTTTTAGGTGATAGAAGGGGCAAAATAACACAGCACAAGCACTGTGCTGTTATTAATGCTTTAAGGGAACAGGATCAATTTTTTGGGGGTGGGGGTTACAAACACTAAGGCGGTAGTTGAATTATGGCATCACCTCTCACATAACTTTGGACATTGAGCACACCTCTATTCCACACCGAAAGTTTGACAAACGCTCCCAGAGAATACACTTGGAGCAACCCTTTTGCTGCTCACAAGGGAGTCCTCCCAACCCCTGCACAGCTATCAAGTGCCAATTCCACCAACCATGACTTCCTGTCCTAGGAACCAACAGCAACTCCAGGGTTCAGGACACCAGGAACCCCTCCCAACTGCTTCTCCCAGGAGTCACAGAAAGCTTTCCAGCCAGTCCTTTAACAAAGAAAAGCTCTCCAGACTTCACTGCAGGATCTTCCTCTTCTCTGAATTGTACTGTGCATGCTCTTCATTCAGTTTAGAAAGCTGCCTTGCAGCCAATACAATACCCACACACAAAGCCTCCTGTCTATGAAAGAGACTCTTTTCCTACAGATGCAGTGCCAATGAATGGAACCTGACTGTACAGAGGGTGACCAAACACCCAGCACTTTTAAAAATGTCAGATGCTGAAGATTCTTTAGCCACTATCACTTACAATAAAGCAAAGATTGGCAGGACAAGTAGTAAAGCTTCCTCCGTCCACACAAGTGATTTTTTTTCTTTATATTGCAAGATTTTATTTGCTATTGCAGCTGCTGCTTGGCACTGAGCAGAGCTGCTTATCTTACCAACTACCAGTACTCCCATTTCCCAGCATCATTTACACCAAATGCATTCAATTTACTGTACAATGAGCTATTCCATTATCCTAAATTATAGGCATACGCTATATTACCAAAAGTATTGGGACGCTTGCCTGCTTTTAAACGCACATGAACTTTAATGCCATCCCAGTCTTAGTCCATAGAGTTGGATATGGAGTCTGCCCTCCCTATGCAGCTATAACAGCTTCAACTCTTCTGGGAAGGCTGTCCACAAGGTTTAGGAGTGTCTATGGGAATGTTTGACCATTCTTACAGGAGCACATTTGTGAGGTCAGGCACTGATGTTGGACAAGAAGGCCTGGCTCATCTTCTCCTCTCTAAGGTGTCTGCATACCAAGACATTTTGCACAATTTCACGCTATCAACTTTGGGGAACAATTTGGGGATGGCCCATTCCTGTTCCAACATGACTGTGCACCAGTACACAAGGCAAGGACCTGACCTCAACCTAATAAAACACCTTTGGAATGAATTAGAGCGGAGATTGCGAGCCAGGCCTTCTCGTCCACATCAGTGCCTGACCCCACACATGCGCTTTTGGAAGAATGGTCAAACTTTCCCATAGACACTCCTAAACCTTTTGGACAGCCTTCCCAGAAGAGTTGAAGCTGTTATAGCTGCAAAGGGTGGGCCAACTCAACATTGAACCCTATGGACTAAGACTGGGATGCCATTAAAGTTCATGTGTGTGTAAAGGCAAGCGTCCCAATACGTATGGTAATATAGTGTATATGAATGAGCACTGAATTAAATAAAATGAAAATACAAGGTCAGATTAATCCCTAGCAATTCAAAAAAATTGACATTTCGAAAAATTAAACATCTGGGGGGAAAAAAAATACCTTACACCCAGACAACCTAGAGAAGAGGGACACCACTCTGCTGTG
>BLSH010036609.1:1890770-1903051 GCA_018402905.1 Glandirana rugosa
CGACTAAACACAATAGTACCATTCCTCATGTGGACCTTTGGAATCAAATCAGATATCAGACGTCAACCAGAACCAACGGTAGCTCACATAAAAACAACCGCTTAAAACAATCCGCCTGCCATACAGGAAAGCAAACATATTATGAATCACAGAAATTAATTCGGACCGAGCAGCAAGTGATCCTATGAAATATAGTTAGCAATGCAAAGTATGTATTGTATTCACTACAATAAGGCGCCCAGAGCTCCCCGTGGACTTCCTCTTGGGCCTCAGAAATTGATACCATTAACTGAGGTCACCCTGATGCCGAGCTACGTGCGGAGGACGCAAATGTCACACAGTAAACAGTCTGACCAGATGACTGGAGCCACCACAGCCTTTTACTTTATACACTATTATAAAAATGGCACAATTATTAAGAGATTACATGTCTGCCGCTAGAATAACTGGGCTCCAGGACAGAAATGTATTCGCCAACAAAAATACACTCGATGGCAACCAAGACCAACTGCAGACTATAGACTAAACTAAGGTTTCCAGGTGTACTCCTTACCGTGATAATACAAATCAGCCTAATAATATAATGGGGTTGATTTACTAAAACTGGAGTGTGCAAAATCTGGTGCAGCTGTGCATGGTAGCCAATCAGCTTCTGACTTCAGTTTGTTCAATTAAGCTTACAAAAAAAAAAAAAAACTCTGGAAGCTGATTGGTTTCTATGCAGAGCTGCACCAGATTTTGCATTCTCCAGTTTTAGCAAATCAACCCCAATATGTCTTACAAGCTTTGCTGCTGTGCATAGGTTGTGATTATATGGCATAGCTATAGCCCTATTTGCATATTACATACACAGGCTCTGCTTCTTGCATAGTAGCGCCTGATAATGACTATCGTAACCACTTCAATACCAGGCACTTACCCCCTTCCCGCCCAGACCAATTTTCAACTTTCAGCGTGGTCACACTTTGAATGACAATTGTGCGGTCATGCTACACTGTACCCAAACAAAATGTTTTTTTTTTTTGGTTCTATTTGATCATCTCTGGGTTTTTTATTTTTTGCGCTGCAAATAAAAAAAGACCAAAAATTTTGAACAAAAAAAAGTTTTTCTCCGTTTCTGTCACAAAACTGTAAGTAAGTACATTTTCCCCTTCACTGATGGGCACTGATGAGGCTACACTGAAAGGCACTGATGAGGCTGTACAGATTGGCACCGATGAGGCGGCACTGATAAGTAGCACTGACGGGCACAGATAAGCACTCATAGGCGGCACTGATAGGTGGCACTGATTGATGGCCCTTTTATGCAGGCATTCCCTGGTGGTCCTGGGTGCCATCCATGTTGGGCACTGTGCCCCTTACCTGGTGGTTCCTGGGTGGGCTCCCTGGTGGTCAGGGTGGGCTTCCCTGGTGGTCCATGGGTGGTCATTCCCTGGTGGTCCTAGGTGGCAATCCATGGGAGGGCTGCACTGATAATCAGCACAGACCCTCCGGTCTGGTGAGCCACCGGTCAGCTCTCATCTACTTGCGTCTGCAGACGCGAGTAGAGGAAAAGCCGAAACACAGCTTTCCTGTTTACACTGTGATCAGCTGTGATTCGTCACAGCTGATCACCTGGAAAAGAGCTTCTGACGGGATCTCTTTAACATGATCGGAGATGCAGTGGACACAGATGGCAATAAAAACCTAACAGAGGTCCTCAGCCCCAATCGCTCTATCCAATATTTTAAAAAAAGGAGCAGAATACCAGTACTGTGCCAAGGAATAGAGCGCTGAGGGTCTCAGAGGGCTGCCCTGGCTTCTTCCACTCTGAGCAATACATTTCATAATTATATTAGATCACGGGTGCTCAACCTTTTGAAGAGCGAGGACCACTAAAGTTATATGGTAACCAGTCAAGGGCAATGAAATGGTTCAGAATTTGTTTTTTTTTTTTTTTTAAATAGAATGAACATTTCCCTCCTGCAACCACTGAACGCTGACAAGAGGGCGAGAAAAAGGCTTTCAGCGATTGAAAGAGGAAAATGGAGAGGATTGGTTCCTGTATATGCCGCCCCCACCGCCCCTCCTTTCCAAGCGTAAAACAGAATGCGACAGGGAGGCCACAGGGCCCCCTGGAGCATGGGGCATGGTCGCCATTGCGACCCTAATGCTACACCAGTAATTGGGGTGGGGGGTGGTAAAAACATGCCTAAATTATGTGGTTTTACCACCCCAGATGTAAATGAGCCCTTACTGTCCTCAGCCCCTATAAGGGTGCTGTTTACCCATACTGCCATAGACTTCCATTATATCTTGCAAGTGAAAGCGCACCAAAACTCCTGCATCATTGCAAAACTATGTGATGTTTAATAAACTGACCCTTTTCTCTTCCAGCTTCTGCTGGCATCACTCTCCAGGCTGCTAGAAAGGTCCCAGGCAAAGTGCACTTATGCAGCTGCTGCTCCCTTTACTGCTGGCGACTGCTACATGCACTGTGATGTTCTGGGATGGCGGGTCGGCAACCCACGATCTGGGCTTGCCAACCCACCATCCCAGAGAATGAGGTAGGAGGTCACATCAGAAAGCTCTGTGGCCCACGAATTGAGCCCCCCTGTACTAGATAAAATAAATTTACAGTTAATACATAACTAAATAACTTTTTAATATCTGGACTTCAACTGTACACTGCCCACAGACAGGAAATGACAGTTGCTGTGGAACAATTGGTCACTTAAGTTAGAACACCTGTTCACTCCCTGTAACGAATGGTAAAGCTTATAGTTTCATACAGTAGTCTGATGATACCTTGACCTATAAGCCAGCAGATGAACCATCCAGGTCTATAAGCACCCTAAGGCCCCATTCACACGTGACGCAAAGTTTTCCAAGCGTTTTCATGCACCAGTGAGTGTTATTTAGAAAATCAACCTGCTTTCTGGAAGGTAGACATACACTATTACAGGCCCTCTAGCACAAATTTTCACAACAGAAAGGAGCAATGCATATAGACCACAATAGATTTTCACCGCATGCCTGATCATCTGAAAACAGCCATGTTACAAGAGTTTGTGTTTTTCAAATTACAAACTGACAAACTTAAAGGCTAAGTCCACCCTTTGAAGCATATTACACGTTATACTCATATTTAGGTAGGTCCTGCTGTCACCTTTCAAAAGTGAAACACTGTGGATGAAGATACTACAAGTCCCGTCTACCACCAAGGCAGACAGCTTGTAGTTCTCAATGAACACCAAGGGTGCTGATGAGCGCCCTCACAGTTCACTCACACTTCCTCTAGTGTTGTAAACAAAAGCCCGTATGGAGGTATGGGCAGAAGAGGACTGGTCTGCATGAGCCCAACACTGCACCCGCGATCCACAGAGAGCGGGTGCAATGCTTTGCAAGCTCCTGGGGGAAAAAATTATTAATGCACATTTTTTTTCCTGCAAAAATATGTGCATTGATTGCGGTTATTCCCAAAAGGTGAACCTAACCTTTATATATATATATATATATATATATATATACCAAACTAAAAGTGTTTTGATTATTAGAATGATGTACTTAAAAGAGACATTATTGATTTAAAAAAAAAAAAAAATTATACTCACCTAGGTGGATGCAGCATTGAATTCCCCACCGGCTCTGTAGTGAGAACTGAGTGAACAAACACCGCTGATCACTCCGTTCTCCCCCTCCGCTCTGAGCTAAGAGTCGGGACTGTCAGTCACTGGCTCTCTGCTCTCCCCTTCAGTGCTCACTGGAGCACTGGGCTGAGGAAGTGGGCAGGAGGGGCTAGCTCAGGCTCTCAGCAGGTCACTGAGCAGGCTGTAGCCCACTGTTAGCTGAAAACAGGTCACAGAAGTGCAGAATGAACCGCTCTCCTGCGATCTGTAGAAGTATGGCCAAAATAGCTTTTGCCATACTCCTCCTTTAATGCTAAACTCCAATTTAAAAAAAAATATATATAAAAAAACAAAAAACAAACCTCACTTAGTTAATTTTGGCATCACATTTCAATTTAGTTTTAGTCTTAGTCTTTTGACTAAAATGCCATTTTAGGTTTAGTCCCATTTTAGTCCTCTGCAATTGTTTTAGTTTTAGTCATATTTAGTTTACTAAAATCTGCAGCACATTTTAATTGACTGAAAGCTTCAGTACATTTTAGTCTACTAAAATCTAATGGGTTTAGTTAAATTGTAAAGTATTATTTACGCATTTCTCTAGACTTTTCAAACTCATAATATACTCCTGGAGTAAAAAAAAAATTGAATATGTTATTTATGGTATACTATTAAGGTTTGAACAAACTCAGAGATAAAGATTTAGCCGCTCTGGATGATCTGAGGAGACCTATAATGCACTGTGCTCTGGATGGTCTGAGGAGACCTATAATGCACTGTGCTCTGGATGGTCTGAGGAGACCTATAATGCACTGTGCTCTGGATGGTCTGAGGAGACCTGTAATGCACTGTGCTCTGGATGGTCTGAGGAGACCTGTAATGCACTGTGCTCTGGATGGTCTGAGGAGACCTGTAATGCACTGTGCTCTGGATGGTCTGAGGAGACTTGTAATGCACTGTGCTCTGGATGGTCTGAGGAGACCTGTAATGCACTGTGCTCTGGATGGTCTGAGGAGACCTGTAATGCACTGTGCTCTGGATGATCTGAGGAGACCTATAATGCACTGTGCTCTGGATGGCCTGAGGAGACCTGTAATGCACTGTGCTCTGGATGGTCTGAGGAGACCTGTAATGCACTGTGCTCTGGATGGTCTGAGGACACCTGTAATGCACTGTGCTCTGGATGGCCTGAGGAGACCTCTAATGCACTGTGCTCTGGATGGTCTGAGGACACCTGTAATGCACTGTGCTCTGGATGGTCTGAGGACACCTGTAATGCACTGTGCTCTGGATGGTCTGAGGAGACCTGTAATGCACTGTGCTCTGGATGGTCTGAGGAGACCTCTAATGCACTGTGCTCTAGGTGTAACTAGACCTCTAATGCACTGTGCTCTGGATGGTCTGAGGAGACCTCTAATGCACTGTGCTCTGGATGGTCTGAGGAGACCTCTAATGCACTGTGCTCTGGATGGTCTGAGGAGACCTCTAATGCACTGTGCTCTGGATGGTCTGAGGAGGCCTGAAATGCACAGTGCTCTAGACGGTGGTCTGAGGGGAGGCCTGTAATGTACACACTTCACAGTGCTCTGGGCGGTCTGAGGAAGCCTGTAATCCACAGAGCTCTGGACAGTCATCTGAGCAGGCCTGTAATGCTGCCTGCACAGTGCTAAGCACGCTACGGTCGCTACCTTGCTTGTTGGGAGCAGAAGCGCTCACGGACCCTACAGACAGCGCTCCAAGGAAACCATTCGTTCACGTGCGTAAACGTCCCTCACATCTTCGTTACGTTTGCTGATGAAAATGAGGAGTACTTTCTGTTTCGTTTTCAGCACTGGAAATATGTTGTTGACTAAAATTATGACGAAAATGTTTTCAGTGACAAAATTAACATTGGTTAGGCCCCCACCTACACCTAACTCATCTAAACAAAAGCCTCAAACTCAGAAAAACTTAAATCTGCTGTCACTTGAACCGTAATAGCCATTCCTCCAATAAGTGATGAGAAAGTCCTCTTTGTGCTCAAACATTCAGTCTTGTATTTGGTCCCTATTGCCCCATAATACATGCCAGTCAACAGGCACCAGGAAGCAATGTGAGACTGCATACTACACCCCCCACACAAACCAGAAGAAAGGAGAACTAGGACCCCACCTGTTACCTGACTAAGGATTTAGGTATGTAACTGGGACTTTTGGGTGGATTTGTTTTTAAATACAAAATTATAGATTAGGTAAATCAGGGCAGAGAAGGACAGGAGTATTTTTTTTTCTTTGAGATAAAATCCTGAACCCTACAAAAATGTCAAGAGATTATTATACATAATTTATATAAGATCGTATCACTGGAGCACATTAAAGTTTATCTTATGTTAGATTTGTAATCCATTCACATTGCAGGCAAGTTTATTTTCATGACCTGCTCCTATGACCTGATTTTCCCTCTTAGACAACTTCTATAAAAGCCATACTAAGCAGCGTAGGCAGTGCAGCCATCAACACTCTATATACAGTATTATGCTGTTCATTTACTGCCACCTACAGGATACTTTTACACTTGCAATCTGATAAAGCTCTTACCTCCTTAAAGTGGTTGTAAACTCTGTTACACCGCTCATACCTACAGGTAAGCCTATAATAAGGCTTACCCATAGGTACCATGAATACCTCCTAAACTTGCACAGTTTACAAGATATCCAGTATATGCGCTGCTGCAGACATCATTGGCGCATGCGCACTGAAGAAACTGGTGCCGTTCCTTCAGGACTTGTGCCGTGACCGGCGGCTCCCGTGCAATACATACATACTAGTTTATTATGCCTTTGTCTTGCAGAGTTTCTTGGCAGAGGTTTACAACCTCTCTGACACACTTTAAGGCTGGGTTCACACAAACACAATGCGGGAACCATCATGATTCCAGTGTGGGTTCCCGCATTGCATCTCCCCCGCAAATACAAAGTTAATGACACCCCCAGATCGGTTCACAAATCGCAATGCGAAGTGTGGCTGCGGACAGGAATCAGATCCTATTGGTGTGAACACCAATGCGTTCCGATTCCAGAGCGCGGGGGGGGGTTGCGCTGGAGAGTCCCTGCACATTTTTTGTGCGAATCCAATGCGAGTTCAGTCAGACAAACTGTATGGCTGAACTCGCATCGCATGTGATCGGCACAGCAATGCAGGTGCGAATCGCATGCGATATCCCTGTCACATGCGTGCGAACCCAGGCTAAGGGTAGGTTTAGACATGCTTCTAAAGCTTTTTTTTTTCCACCCCTCAACTGCACGTCTAAATAAAGCCTAAGGCCTCATGTACACTGCCGCTGAGAAATGGACGTTTAGGAGAAGTTGGCCATTTTTTTCAGCAGCCCCTGAACTCTCATCAATATTATCTTATCAATACATGTACACAGGGTCTTTTAGGCCTCATGCCCACTGGACGTTATAATAACATTATAAAAACGCCAGTAGCTTTGCAGTGAGTTCTTCAGCGTTTTTTAGTGTTTTTTTTTTTTTTTTTAAATCAATGGCATCAAAAACGTTAAAAACCGCTGGACGAGAGAGAGACAGACAGAAAGAGAGAGAGACAGAGAGAGAGAGAGAGAGAGAAAAAGACAGAGAGAGAGAGAGAGAGAGAGAGAGAGCGAGAGAGAGACAGACAGAGAGAGAGAGAGAGACAGACACAGAGAGAGAGAGAGACAGACAGAGAGAGAGAGAGAGAGACAGACAGAGAGAGAGAGAGAGAGAGACAGACAGAGAGAGAGACAGAGAGAGAGATAGAGAGAGACAGACAGAGTTTTTAAATGATGGTTACTAGCTGTCAAGTTCCAGTGTTCTGTAGAGCTTTTATAACATCCTGTGTACACAAAGTCTAAGAGTCCATTCACATGGGGATATGCATAATTTCTGCAGGAATAAAAGTTCTTGCTGGCAGATAATTCTGCAGAAAATATGCATCTAAAGTACAGTAAAACCTTGGTTTGAGAGTAACTTGGTTTGAGAGCGTTTTGCAAGAAAAGCAAACATTTTTAATACATTTTTACTTGATATACAAGCGATGTCTTGATATAAGAGTAGCATCACATCACACGAGTATAAAAGAGAAGACAAGCACCTCTAAGTGTAGCAATATGGTTACATTTAATGAAGGTACAACTCGCATGGTTGATGATGAAAACAGGCACATCTAAGTATGCAGGCATCCGGGGTAAATCTGTCCACATAGACCGTCCTCCGCACCGCCATCAACGTCATCTCTTCCATGCTGCGATCCATGCATCCAAAGCTCCACTTTCAGGATGGTCTATGTGGACATCTTTACCCTGGATGCCTGCATGTTTAGATGTGCCTGTTTTCATCATCAACCATGTGAGTTGCTGAATGTTGAACTTTCATTAAATGTAATCGTATTGCTACACTTAGAGGCGCCTCTCCTCTTTTATACTCTGTAGTTCCTGCTGGATTTTGCTTCTAAACCCCTTGTGGAGGCAGCCATTAGTGGATGGAAATTTTATAGTAACACAACCTATCACATTGCTATCATTTTTTTATATGGACTATAAACTGAAAGACTTCTGAATAAATGATTGTGGAATGGATCATATAAGTTTCCATTATTTCTTATGGGAAAATTCGCTTTGATATACAAGTGCTTTGGATTACAAGCATGCTTCCGGAACAAATTATGCTCGCAATCCAAGGTTTTACTGTACTAATGTTTAGATGCATTTAGAAGTGTACAGCGTTTTAGACATGTGCAATTCGTCTTTCAGTCACATGAATGGCTATACATTTACACGTGTAAAATCTGCAGATCTCAATCGTCCTTCCTTTTGGTGCTTTTTGTTATGGTGTTTATCGCACTCTTTTGCTTCTCTTTTTAATTAAGAGCTTCTCTCTTAAAAAACAAAAATCTGCCCCTGGACACAGAGGTGTTCTACTTTTTTTTTTTTTTTTTTTTTTTAAGCGCAGCTAAATGCAGCGCACATTTTCACAGAAAGGTGCAACTGTTTGTATGGGTTCATTGATTACTCTAGTGCTGCATTTAGATGCACACAAAACTATGAGCAGTGCGCATTTAAACATAGCTTTATTTTTCTGGCTCTGCAGCTGATGGACACATACAGATGCAAATGTAGTGGTAAATCAATAGTTGCCAAGCACAAAGGGCCAATGAAGAAAAAGTAAGGCCCCTATCACAGGGGTGATCTGATCAGGTCCGCCTGTAGATTTTTCAGACGGACCCGATTAGAGCCTCCAATCTCTTCTATGGAGGGGTGGCTGACACCTGCCGCCATCTGATCCGATCCTGTCCACCAAAAACAGGCGGATGGTGGTCATATTACCCATCCGTATGGCCGAACAGTTTGGTTGGAAATGGATAGGCAGTCCGTTTCCATCAGATTGCCTCATAGGGGAAAACAGGACTGTGTCCGCTCTGCATAGCACAGTGGACACAGACCTGTCATCCGCCTGCTCAACAGGGATTAGCGGAGAGATCCCCTGCTGAGCAAGCGGATGGCGCCTGTGTGAAAGAGGCCTTACAAAGAAGTTTAGGATGTTTAATATTTTTCCAGGAAAAACATATGAATATTCAAACCAATATTGATTCTGCAGGTCCACGTGGGAAATGTTAAATTAATTGCAGCCAGGAATTCAAGCAACAATACCTCAGTTATATGAAAAGTCCCTAGTCGACCTCTAAACCTTCTAGTTATTTTGATTAGATTGTCTGTATAATCAGCAGAACTCTCAGTACCCTGCATACTGAGGCCAGTGCCATAGGAGTTACAAATCTCTGCCTCTATTCCTAAATAGGATATCCGGCCCGTTCGGCATGAAATCTCATGCATGCACAGTTCACATCTGTTTTCCACTTTCCTATTACCTATGTTGTCATACAGTGAGGAAAAAAAGTATTTGATCCCCTGCTGATTTTGTACATTTGCCCACTGACAAAGAAATGATTAGTCTATAATTTTAATGGTAGGTTTATTTTACCAGTGAAAGCGCATTTCAAAAAAGTTATAAATTGATTTGCATTTTAATGAGTGAAATAAATATTTGATCCCCTATCAATCAGCAAGATTTCTGGCTCCCAGGTGTCTTCTATACAGGTAATGAGCTGAGATTAGGAGCACTGTTACCTGTATAAAAAACACATGTCCATAGAAGCAATCAATCAGATTCCAATCTCTCCACCATGGCCAAAACCAAAGAGCTGTCCAAGGATGTAAGGGACAAGATTGTAGACCTACACAAGGCTGGAATGGGCTACAAGACCATCGCTAAGCAGCTTGGTGAGTGGGTGACAACAGTTGGGGCGATTAATCGCAAATGGAAGAAATACAAAATAACTGTCAATCTCCCTCGGTCTGGGGCTCCATGCAAGCTCTCCCCTCGTGGAGTTTCAAGGATCATGAGAACGGTGAAGAATCAGCTCAGAAATATATGGGAGAATCTTGTCAATGATCTCAAGGCAGCTGGGACCACCACGCCATGAAGAACAGAAATCCTGCAGTGCCCGCAAGGCTGCCCTGCTCAAGAAAGCACATGTACAGGCCAGTCTGAAGTTTGCTAATGAACATCTGAATGATTCAGAGGAGAAATGGGTGAAAGTGTTGTTGTCAGATGAGACCAAAATTTAGCTCTTTGGCATCAACTCAACTCGCGGTGTTTGGCGGAGGAGGAATGCTGCCCATGACACCAAGAATACTGACCCCAACGTCAAACATGGCGGTGGAAACTTTATGCTTTCGGGGTGTTTTTCTGTTAAGATGACAGGACAACTTCACTGCATCAAAGGGACGATGGACAGGGCCATGTACTGTCAAATCTTGGACGAGAACCTCCTTCCCTCAGCCAGGGCATTGAAAATGGGTTGTGGATAGGAATTCCAGCATGACAATGATCCAAAACACACGGCCAAAGCAACAAAGTAGTGGCTCAAGAAGAAGCACATGGATCCTGACCTTAATCCCATATGTGGAGGGAGCCGAAAGTTCGAGTTACCAAATGTCAGCCTCGAAACCTTAATGACTTGGAGAGGATCTGCAAAGAGCAGTGGGACAAAATCCCTCCTGAGATGTGTGCAAACCTGGTGGCCAACTACAAGAAACGTCTGACCTCTGTGATTGCCAGCAAGGGTTTTGCCACCAAGTACTAAGCCATGTTTTGCGAAGGGGTCAAATACTTATTTCTCTCATTAAAATGCAAATCAATTTACAACTTATACGAAATGTGTTTTTTTGGATATTTTTGTTGTTATTCTGTCTCTCATTGTTAAAATAAACCGACCATTAAAATTATAGACTGATCATTTCTTTGTCAGTGGGCAAACGTACAAAATCAGCAGGGAATCAAATACTTTTTCCCCTCACTGTAGCAGCTTTGGTCCCATGGGAGCTGCTGAACTTGAGGGTGGGACCATGACGGCATGCTGAGGTCCTCATGCCAGCATCTCAATGATGCAGAGAATGTAAAGAGCATTGCGCAGGCTCGAATAAGGTATATGAGTGATTTCTTTACAAAGTACAAATAAACAAGTCTCAAGTGAGTTTGTGAATTTTTTTTCTGTGTTTCTGTTGTGATTCACAAATACATTGTGATGTGTTTTCAATAGACATTCCTTCTCTTAAAAAAAAAAAAAAGAAAAAAAAAAAGTACCATGTATAAAATAAACTTCCTTTACCTTCCTGATTGAGCCATATCCTCCTTCATTTGTGTCTCACACAGCCCCCCATCCCAGACACTGCAGCTCACAGTGGGAGGGTTTCAGCAGCAAAGACAGTGCTGCCAATCCAGAAAGCAGCGTGCGGAACAAGGTGTGGCCAGATGATGACTGAAAAGCTACAGTCTTGTGAATCAGCAGTGACCATGCTAACAGTTACATCCCCTGCAACAACATCTCCTCTCACTGTAGTGAAAGCAGGCCAAGCATACATGAGAGTGGCAACTGCTCTGAACTGAGGAACAGTGCGGCATCATTCTACATCATAGGAAGCTGCATTAGGTAGATTTCACTGGCAGGATCTACAGGTATTTATTAGACTTTGCAGGGGGATTAAGAGAAAACTAAGTGCAGATGCACATTGTTTAATGGAAGGCTATAGTTTTATTAAAAGATAAGTTCACCTTTCTTCAAAAAGTAATAAATGCACATCTTTTTTCAGGTAAAAAAGTATATGCATTTATTATTTTTTTGTAGTAGGATCCTGTAAAGAATTGCACAGCGATCAACAGATTGATGATGCCATGCAGGTCTCCTGCACACTCTGTCAGTGTATTTGTGTGCCCGTACATCTCGCATGGGCAAGCCGATACTCGCTGACAGGAAGACCTAATGAAATACCACAGGTCGCTCATAGCCGAACGGGTACGCTCTACATGCCCGTGTGTTTATGTGACTGTCTCACACGTCCTCTGGACGTACCGTAGTAGTTAGACAACTAGCGACACGTTAAGAAATGTCCTAGGATGATGTTTTTTTATTATTTACGTATATGAAAAAATGGACTTTTTTCTACACGTAAATAATGAAAAACTTCTTTCCACTTGAATAGAAAATTATTTTGATATCGGAAGGTAATTTGTTACACGTAGACGTGAATCAAAAGAGAATTAGGGGGACGTTTCAGATTATTTATGGACATCTAGGACGGTCACTTTAGATGGATTACGTC
>BLSH010036609.1:1903385-1932848 GCA_018402905.1 Glandirana rugosa
ATACAACGGACTATTTACAGGGAGAACTAGACACCACTTTAAGTAAGTTAACAGTTTATCTTGTCCCACCAAGGTGTTTACGAACGTCAAGGGTAGGACACGAACCTGTCAGTAGACGGAGTTGCCTAAAGTACCATTAAACTAGTTCCAGTGACGCAATAGGTTCACTGATTATTTACAAGGACTGTTAGTAATCTTGGCACCTTCGGTGAACCTGGTTGACGATGAACGATTTGGTCCCCACGAGATGCGATGCATTATGACCTTTTAACTTTCAGTTTCTGCTGGAATAGCTGGCTGTTAAAAAGGTTCCTTTCCCAGGTGGAGTGACATCAAATGCTCCTTCAGGTACCGGCTCCATCCACTCTGATGCTCTGGGATGGTGGGTCGGCAACCCACGATCTGAGCTTGCCGACCCGCTATCCTAGAGCAGGAGGTTGCGGGCCACTGGTTGAGCACCCCTGGTTTAGCAAGTAGCAGTTGGTCCAAGTGGCTTCCACGGTTCTAATGATTGTCAGGAACATTTATTAGTCACTTGGATAACGCAGTGACCTTGATCAAATTACCATGAAATCCGTTGAGGCAGATGACTGTCCAAGCACAGGATGGGAACTGCAAGCATTTGTGGAACCACCCTGTTCTATTTGACAATTGAATGAATTTCACCACAGATCAAGAGGGACATTTATCAGGCAACATAACAACACAATTAAACACAGATAAGTCTGCTACCCATTTAACAAAGTTTATGCATAAGGGTTTTTTTTTTTCTTCTTTTTTTATGATTCCTGCAACCAATTGTACCCAAGTCAATTGATGGATCGGCTTGGGTACAATTCTGGACTATGAGACAGAGTTGCACAGGTTCAGCAGGGACCAGGCGAGATTCAATTCATGTATAGGTAGGCTGATTGTACCCAAGCCGATCGATCAATTGACTTGGGTACAAATGGTCTCTCAGATTTTTTACATTCCATTATACTGACGCCCCCCACAGGCAGAACAAAATAGTGCTGCAGGAGGCACTGCCTGTGTTGATGGTGGAATCGAGCGATTTTCTTTTCTTCCACCCTCGGTGGAAGGAAAAAAAATTGAGTCATCTATGGGCTGCTTAAGAGCTAGCGCAATCAAGCGTATTGGTTTTACACAGGGTCTTTCTGGCATATTGAGCGTATTGACAACTTTTTACATAAGATCTTGCGGTCAGCAATGTCACCTATGTAAAAGCTGCCCATTCGCTACATGCTTGTAATATTTTTGCTATCATTTTCATGCGTACAGTGTACAGAGACTCTCTTGGGCACTACAGCTGCTTGGGGCCAACATGCAAACATCAACTATGTGCAGTCAGTAGTGCAGCTGCTGCTGCTAACACACTGTTGATGTTTATTTCTCGCACTGAATAAGTCATTCATGTTGTGATGGTGCATGTATGACCAATTCTTAATGACTATAGCCCAAGGTACTTTGTGCATGCGCTGCCACCACATGAATGATGCATTGTAAACATCAAGAGTATGTAAATGGCGTGCCGCTGGCTACACACTATTCATTATTTTCATGTCAGCCATGAGAAGCGCTGGCAGCCTAGAGGGGCCATGTGCGCTTACTCTACACATGTAAAGTTTAGCACAAACATTTACACATGTTCAATGAGAACTACCATCAATATGTAGGACTTGTGAATGCATATTTGGCTACTCTTGGTTTACGGATCCAAATGCGGCAGAACAGAGCAGGGTGTGGAGGTCCACAGCATACAATGCTGTTGCATTCAGATTTGTATAAATTACGAATTTGTACGCAGCAAAATCGTATGCCTATTTGCTCGAGCCACAAGCATTAAAGGGTTTATTACCCTGAAAAAAATGGATTCTGTTCCCTTAAAGCATGTTATACAGCATAGTGCTTGTGATGTAATTTGGCCACCTGTATCACCTGAAATACCTGGCTGATCCTGCCTGGTTCTTCCCTCCCCCCTGTAAACGGAGTTGTATCTGTTGCTGAGCCCTGACACTGCGGTCAGTTTACATGCCTCTGTCATCCGCAGCTCTCCTGTCCTCCTCTGTACTCCTCTCCCCCCTCCCCTCCCCGCCTGCCAGCTTGTACCAGCGCCGCTCGGCTCCCCTCCCCACTGCTTTAAAACTATGCTATGTTTATACCATCCCCTGTTAGATAACGTGCCCTAGTGTCTGTGCATTATAAAAAAAAAATATGCAGATTTCTACCTGATTTCACAGCACCTCCGACGCTCACGTGACTCCTCGGCTCTCTCCTCCCCTACTCCCGGCTGACGTCAGCGGGAGTTCTGGGCCCTGTCTGCTGCAGCTGTCAGATGGGGAGAGGAGAGAGCCGAGGAGTCAAATGAGCGCCATGAGGCACTGTGAAATCAGGTAGAATTCTGCATTTTTTTTAAAAGCACAGACACTAGGACACATGATGTTATCGAACAGAAGGGATGGTATGATCACATAGTGGCTTAACAACCACTTTAAAGATGAGACCGAATTTCACTGCACGGAGACAAACAATTAAGTGGTCGGGGGAAATTTATAATTCAAAGTGCAGTCTTATAGAATTTCTGATCATCTACTGTTGTTTAGCCCTGGCTCACACCAGTGCGGCTTTGAAGTCGACTATACGGTGCAATTTCATTGCCGCCACTGACATTCTGTGCAACTTCATTTAACAGATATCAAAGTAAATTGCAATGAAGTCGCACAGAAATAGTGCAGGAACCTTTTTCAAAGTTGCTGCGACTTGAGTCGCACCAATTTGAACAGTTCCATTGCAACAAATGAAGTACAACTTGTCATGTGACTTTGAACTGCCATGTGATACTGGTGTGAACCAGGGATTATCAGCAAATTATGCACAGTTCAATATATAGTGGTCAAGCCAATCCTGTGTGCTGGCATGACTAGCTCCTGCTGGTCATCTGTGTGTTTAGTTTAAACCTGGTCAAAGCCAACTCACCGTATGTTCCAGGCTCGGTCTGGTGATAGGAGAAGTGATTGATTAGCTCCCTCTCGGAGACGTGGCTGATGAAGACCTTCAGCAGACAGCTAATTATGAAGAGGGCATTGTGGGTCTGCCAGAGGAAGAGCTGACTGCAAGGAAAGAACATATCCAATTTATAATGATGTATGGTCACCACACAATCCTGCTAAATCTCTAAGACACACAATTAAAGAGTCACTTCAATATAATAGTAAAAGAAAGCTGTCCCTATAACAAAAAAAAAAAAAAAAAAAAAGAAGAAAAAAGGTGAATAGTTACCTGTCCCAGCGCTCCCACCGCTCTATTAAAAATAAATTGCCCCCCAAAGTCTTTTCAGTAACAGGCCTGCCTAGCAGCGTTGATTTCCTGCTAACCCGCTGCATGCTGGGGTTCCTCCTGCCAACCTCTACATCACTACAGGACACAGTACTGCCAGGCGGCTCAGCAGAAGGAACGCACTACAGGCACAGATCCACAAATACATCATCTGAGAACAGATCGAGCCTTCATTCTAGAGCTGATTTGGATAATTTATATATATATGCATTTCTTTTACTATTTCCTAGATTTTAATTAGGCAGAAATAGTAAAATATTTTTTTCCCAAAGATTATTATCCCAAAATATAAAACTTTTTTCTCTTGGGGAATGGATTCTCTTTTGGGGATTATGCTCGACTGGTATGTGACAATTTAATGTGATTGTAAAGTCTTGTTTTTTTTAAAATAACAAACCTGGCTTACTTACTTCCTCTATGCAGTGGATTTGCAGAGCAGCCTGGATCCTCCTCTTTTCTGGGAAAAGAGACACGGAGCCGCAACCCCTCTCTCTTCGGATTGGCTTAATGATTTTGATTGACAGCAGCAGGAGACAATAATGCCGCGTTGCTGTCTCAGTCAATGAGGAGGGGAATCCTGGGCAGCTTAGACACTCCTGCAACATCCCCGGATAAAGATGGGCTCAAGCAAGTATGAGGGGAGCTGCTGCATAGATCAGGTTTTTTTTTTATCTTCATGCATAGAATGCATGAAGATAAAAAAATAAAAAACACGTCTGCCTTTACAACCACTTTAATTCACGGAATGGACTGTAAGAAAAAGGTTTGTACAGGAGCATTGTTGTGGTGGAAAAACCCGCTCGTCAGCCCAGAGTTCCCGTCTCTTCCTTTTCAGAATTTCCAACAATGTTGGTTGAGGTATAAAGACTTATGGAAAATAATGGTGGCCACACAAAATATTGACACTTTGGGCCCAATTTGGACATTTTCACTTAGGGGTGTACTCACTTTTGTTGCAAGCGGTTTAGACATTAATGACTGTGTGTCGAGTTATTTTGAGGGGACAGCAAATTTACACTGTTATACATGCTGTACACTCACTACTTTACATTGTAGCAAAGTGTTATTTCTTCAGTGTTGTCACATGAAAAGATATAAAAAAAAAATTACAAAAATGTGAGGGGTGTACTTACTTTTGTGAGATACTGTACATATATTTTAAGGAGTTGCAAAGTCTCAGGGTTTTTCACCTTAATGCATTCTATGCATTAAGGTGAAAACCCTTCTGTTTTGCAGCAGCCTCCTTTTTCTTAACCCAGAAGAGGAGGATCGGGGCTGCTCTGTGCAAAACCCTTGCACACAGCAGGTAAGTATGGCATGTTTGTTATTTTTAAAAAAACAAACCTTTACAATCACTTTAAGTTCAGGTAGCGCAATCTTTATACTTCGCTTCTTGCTTTATGGTTTAAATACGCCATTTAGCTGCAGCAACCCAGTTTCTTCGTTTGTTGCGATTTAGTGTGTAAGTATTGACACTTCGTGTGAGTGAACATTTCAATGTTGGTTGACCGCTGTACCATGTTCTATGAACTCAAAGTGAACTATCACCTTGTGATCAAAACAAACCACACCAGCATAAGCGCACCAGGGTCCCCACTCTGTCCACATTTACATCTGTCCTTTATGTTTTTAGCTGTCCCATTTCTTGCGTCATTGTGGACATCCAGTACACTGCTTGTTCTGCGCTAAAAGTACAGTGCCTTGAAAAAGTATTCACACCCCTTTAAATTTTCCACATTTTGTCATATTACAACCAAAAACGTAAATGTATTTTATCGGGATTTTATGTGATAAACCAACACAAAGTGGCACATAATTGTGAAGTGAAAGGAAAATGATAAATGGTTTACAAAATGTTTTACAAATAAATCTGTGAAAAGTGTGGGGTGCATTTGTATTCAGCCCCCCTGAGCCAATACTTTGTAAAACCACCTTTCTCTGCAATTACAGCTGCAGTCTTTTTGGGGATGTCTCTACCAGCTTTGCACATCTAGAGAGGACATTTTTCCCATTCTTTGCAAAATACCTCAAGCTGTGTCAGATTGGATGGAGAGCGTCTGTGAACAGCAATTTTCGAGTCTTGCCACAGATTCTCAATTGTATTTAGGTCTGGACCTTGACTGGGCCATTCTAACACATGAATATTCTTTGATCTATTCTAAACCATTTCATTGTAGCTCTGACTGTATGTTTAGGGTCGTTGTCCTGTTGGAAGGTGAACCTCAGCCCCAGTCTCAAGTCTTTTGCAGACTCTAACAGGTTTTCTTCTAAGATTGCCCTGTATTTGGCTCCATCCATCTTCCCGTCAACTCTGACCATCTTCCCTGTCCTTGCTGAAGAAAAGCACCCCCACAACATGATGCTGCCACCACATTTCACGGTGGGGATGGTGTGTTAAGGGTGATTTGCAGTGTTTTTTCCACCACACATAGCGTTTTGTTTTTACGCCAAAAAGTTCAATTTTGCTCCGTTCTGACCAGAGCACCCTCTTCCACATGTTTGCTGTGTCCCCCACATGGCTTCTCGCAAAGTGCAATTGGGACTTCTTATGGATTTCTTTCAACAATGGCTTTCTTCTTGACACTCTTGCATAAAGGCCAGATTTGTGGAGAGCACAACTAATAGTTGTCCTGTGGACAGATTCTCCCACCTAAGCCGTGGATCTCTGCAGCTCCTCCAGAGTTACAATGGGCCTCTTGTCTGCTTCTCTGTTGAATGCTCTCCTTGCCCGGCTGGTCAGTTTAGGTGCACGGCCATGTCTCGGTAGGTTTGCAGTTGTGCCATACTCTTTCCATTTTCAGATGATGGATTGGACAGAGCTCCATGAAATGTTCAAAGCTTGGGATATTTTTTTATAATCTAACCCTGCTTTAATCTTCTCCACAACTTTATCCCTTACCTGTCTGGTGTGTTCATTGACCTTCATGATGCGGTTTGCTCACTAAGGTTCTCTAACAAACCTCTGAGAGCTTCACAGAACAGCTGTATTTATAGTGAAATTAAATTACACACAGTGGACTCCATTTACTAATTAGGTGACTTCTCAAGGCAATTGGTTCCACTAGATTTTAGTTAGGGGTATCAGAGTAAAGGGGGCTGAATACAAATGTCCGCCACACTTTTCACATATTTATTTGTAAAAAAAAATTTGAAAACCATTTATCATTTTCCTTTCACTTCACAATTATGCGCCACTTTGTGTTGGTCTATCACATAAATTCCCAATAAAATGCATTTACATTTTTGGTTGGAACATGACAAAATGTGGACAATTTCAAGGGGCATGAATACTTTTTCATACTTTTGTCAGCCCTGCTCAGTTTTTTCCTAATAGACTGAAAAACCCTTATGTTCTGACTGTGATGATGGGGGAGGTGTTCTGTAGATCAGAACACAAGCAGGGCTGATAACACTGGGATTTCTGGAAGATCAATGTGTTTTTAATGACAAACAGGGGGAAACATGAATCTATTGCAGAGATGTAATGAATGCAGCTTTTAATATTTTTACCTACACATACACTTTAAGCAAACAATAACATCTTGTTTTAAGAATTTATGATGAAGTGAAGACATTGGACCATCTATGCTAAGCAGGCGATATTGACTGTTATGACATAATAACCTGAACCTGCACTGTATCACAATGGATGAAAGTTGTGTTACAAGTATGACAAAAGAGATGCAGCATATACATTATTTCAGGACCCATCAGAATGACCGCACATGCTCTTACTTCTGACATTCTGCAGATATCTTCAGTTCTTTAGTCCGGGATAATAGCACCCTAATTAGAGAGCCAAGGTTTCCTGTTCTTGGGTTGTTTTCAACTGAAAAAGAGAGAAAGAAAAAAAACCATGATAACATGTTCCAATTAAGAGCTAATTATTTTTGCCTCTAAGTTTACTCTGTACTTTAATGGCCTGTCATTTAGGTAATGTTCTATAACTATTCGGTTACTAACTGTACTAATAAACTGGCTTTTATCTGTGAGCAGGATGCAGTGCCCTGATGGGAGTATCCATGTACATTGTCTAGGAACATCTTCAAGTAATTAAAACAAATGAATCAAAGAGCTAGCAGAATTGTGATTTAAAGCTGAACTCTCAGCAGATATAAAAGACACAAATGAATGCAGCTCTGCCATCCTTATTACATCCTTACAATGATTTTCTTTTTCTAATACAAGCAGTGTAACTACCTGGTATGAGCCCCTGCACAGCTGGGCTGGAGTGTGAGAGGAAGACGCAGTACAAGCAGCCAGTCAGTTCATGTGCACGCTGACAGATGGAAAGCGCAGGGTGACAGATGAACTCATCACTGTGCTGCTTCTCCTTTCACTTTCCACTCATTGGAGGGGGATGGTAAAGGACAACAAGGGCTCAGAAATGGGTTGAATGGTGCGGATCATCAGACTGAAGACATCTAGTGGCAATAAAAAAAGTTCTGTGGGGAAAATCTCTGGATTGAAGTGACTAATGCAGTAAAAGCTGATTTTGTTACTTTAATGGCATATTCCTTTTTATTGTGTTATGGAGGCTTGAGTTCTGCTTTAAAGCAGTTGTATACCATTTTTTTTTCCCTGCAAGGTAAAGTCATGATGTATGCATCACATACTAGCACACTATGTGAAACGTACCTTAAAACAAACATGTTCCAGCGCTGAGATGTCAGCGCTGCAGGGGCTCCCATCTTCACCAGTCTTGCTTCCGGGTTTGTGGGCTCCCGCTCTGTGACTGGCCGGAGCCGCAATGATATCACTCCCACGCATGTGTGTTGGAGCCGCCAATCATAGTACAGGGTTCTGAAGGAACGACACGGGTGGCCGTTCCTTCAGCGCGCATGCGCCAATGATTTCATTGGCTGCATGTACAGTGAATATCGCCTAAATACGGCGGAAGTTTAGGAGATATTTACACTACCTATAGGTAAGCCTTATTATCGGCTTACCTACAGTAAAGAAGTTTACTTCCTCTTTAAAGGAGAACTACAGTTCCAGTATAAAAAACAGTGAGCAAGCGTTTATTGCAGAAGAGACATTGCATGTATCCCCAGAAATAAAATGCCCCTACCTGCCTGCTAGCCATCTTCTGTGGCGCTGAGACTGAGCTGCATGTACACCGCTCCGCTTACAGCGCCGGGGCGATCTCTGTATGCTGGAATGGCAGCCTCCTGCTCATACACAGGAGTGATGCTATCCTGTGCCAACCAATGAAGATGGCTGAACACCGGCACACAGGAGAAAAGGCCGGTGCTGGTGAGAGGGGTATTAACCGCTTTAGTTTCTGCTTTAAAGCCAAAGTGCAGCCAAAATCACAAACAGAAAAAACAGCATAAGGGACATAACTCAAAGTCAGTGCCAATTCCTATTCTGTTAGTGAAAATCTTCCTCCATCCTGCCTGACAACCAACCCCCCCACCATCAGTGGTTAATAAAACCAACGGGCTGTCACAGATTCTCATCAAGAGAGCCAGACTATGCCCAGCCTTTCCGCCCAGCTGCTCCATTCATAGAAGCCATACTACAGTTTCTATGAATGGAGGACAGACGCATAATTGATAGCTGCACTTAGGCTTTACAGTCAATATATTGAGCGCCTGGAAGACGTCTAATAAGACGAAACGCGTCGGGTACTGCTGACCCCAAATCACTGCGCCATTTGTTCTATGTTTTTATCATAAGCTTGTGGATTTTACTTGGAGATTTTTTATACTTTTACTATCAATAAAGATACACCCTGTCACAAAGGGTATTTATACTACGTAGAGTCCTCTCCCTTTTTTATACACTTGTTGGAGATTTGGTGCCGCACCCCCGGAACAGCTGGGTCAAGAGGAACACTCAGCGTGTTGGACGTGCCATGCTGGACCGTATGACGTGCTCCCACACCGAGATGTCCTGCTGAGAACCCCCCAGGAGAGTGTGACGAGCCCGCTCCCCCTGAGAAGGACGACCTCCCCCCCCCCCCCCCCGGATATATATATTCAGGCGCGAATATATCATTGGTTTGGTAAGCCTTGAATTCTTCTACTTGTGGATTGACCGGCTACTCACCTACCATATTTGATGTTATTTCACGACATTAGTCACCATCAGTATTCAAGTCTCATCACAATCAGTATCTGTCGGATTTGTGGACTGCACTGTCACTTTAAACACCTATGGACTATATCCATTTGTTTTATTTTCAATGTTTTTGCACTTTCATATAAATAAGTTTTATACACTATTTTCAATATACCCTCACTTTTTTCCTTCCCTCACTTTTAACTGTATCATTTTTGGTACGGCTCAATACCTACCAAGGTACATTGGTTTTATGTTATTTATATCTGTTTTATACGGTTGCTTCATTTCTGTGCACACATCTATGAGTACAGAGACCGGCTCATTCCCAGGTCTCCATTAGATGGTTAGCGCCACCTTTCTATGTACATATCTTTTACGATGTCTGTTTGGTCGTAGTGTGGCAGCTCCCCCCATATTTTATAGTTTTAGCTTAGAGCGGTATCACCTACTCTTCTTTAAAGTCAATATATTGCCAAAACTTTTATCGCGTTTTAGTTTTTTTTTTTATACATTAGGAAGGGTTTAAAACCCCATTGGCTTTTATTTTGCTGTTTCATTGCAGAGATTTTCCTTTGCTTTCTGTCCTGGAAATGTGACAGGAAGTGAGAGGAAATCTCTACAAATTAAGTGTAAACCCCACTTAGCTTTTACTGGAACAGATGTCCCTACTAAATGATTTAGCCTCACCTCAGGTTTGGGTGACAACTTTTTGGGATTTGCCATTACTGTCTCAATAACAATGGTAACCAGGGACTGTCCCAACTATACATGCTGCTGAGAACCCATCACACACCGTAGACGTTTCATAAAATGGGTCTGCTGCCAGATTCGCTTTGCTGTAAGGTCCCTTTCACACCAGAGGCGCTTTACGGGCATTTTTTAGCTAAAAACAGCGCCTGTAAAGCTCCTCTAAAGTGTCTCCTAATGCACCCCGGTGTGAAAGCCTGAGTGCTTTCACACTGGGGCGGTGCACCTGCATGATGGTAAAAAAAATCTCCTGCACGCTGCATCTTTTGGAAGGTGTGGGAGCGATGTATACAGCGCTCCTCCACTGCCCCTGCCAATTTAAATCAATGGGCAGCTCTCCCAAAGCAGTTGTACACCACTTCAGGAGCGCCGATAGCCGGCACTTTTAACCCCTGGGGGGGGGGGGGGGTTTAAAAGCGCACCGCTGCCGCCTGAATAGCCGAGCCAAAGCGCCGCAAATTAGCGGTGTTTTACCGCTAACGCTCAGTCGGTATTGGTGTGAAAGTAGTCTAAGTGTAAGCACGCCAGGGGACCTCATACATCTCCTTTGGCGCTGCCCAAAACGACACCCCTACTGGCTAGCGGTTTCACCCACCCTTAATATTTTAATATAGTCTTTCAAACCTCAGTTCTTCTTGACCCAAAACATTCTCTTTCAATCCAGTAGATCAATCATCATAAAAGCCAAGAAAAACTCCACATAGTCTAAAACCATTTATATAACATTAAAAAGGAATGAAACACTTATATCCCATAAGAAAAAAAATAGGATTTTTTTGACTTACCGTAAAATCCTTTTCTCTGAGTTAACTGACGGGCGCAGCCTCTATCTTGATGTGTGGGGTTATACACCTTTCACTAGGAATGGACTAGGCAGAACAAAGTTCAACTACCAGCAGACACAGCCCCTCCCAGGGGGCAGTCCCCCCTTGGCATAACCCCTCCATCCTGCTCAGCACAGCCAGTTTGTAACAAGCAGTACAAACTCAAAAAAAGAGGGGTGGGTGCTGTGTCCGTCAATGAACTCAGAGAAAAGGATTTTACGGTAAGTCAAAAAAATCCTATTTTCTCTTTCGTTCATTGACGGACGCAGCCTCTATTCTTGACGTGTGGGGACGTCCCAAAGCAGTGTCAAAACGAGGGGTGGGTAACGCAACAACAACTGTACCCAACTGAAGAGCCCTCCCTCCTGATGTCGGAAAGCCCAGGGAGTACTAATCGCCCTGGTAGAGCGAGCCGTGACCGGAAAGGGGGGCTGCTGGCCCCGAACAGCATACGCACGGGTCACCGTCTGTCTTATCCAATGGGAAATAATGGCCGACAAGGCCGCCAGCCCCTTACACGGGCCAGCTACCGTGACAAAAAGCAAATCCGACCTCCGAAAGGGGGCCGTGGCTACCAGGTAGACCCGTAGAGCCCTAACCACATCCAGAGAGTGCACAGGGAAGGGAGGACAATGTCCTCATTAATGGGAAAAGAAGAGACCACCTTCGGCAAGAAGGAAGGAGACAGGCGCAAAACCGCTTAATCCTTATGTAGGACCAAGTATGGAGACCTACAGGACAGAGCCTAAAGCTCAGACACCCGCCTAGCGGATGTGATAGCCACTAGGAAAGCCACCTTCTGCGAAAGCAGCTGCAGCAAGATTTCCCTGATATTTTCATACAGCGGCTTCTGAAGCACTGAGAGGACCAAACTGAGGTCCCATGGCGCCAAAAGCGACCAAACCTGGGGGGGGCGGCATGACGAACCCCCTGAACAAAGGTACGAATCAAGGAATGCGTCGCCAAGGGACGCTGAAGAATCGCCAGGGCAGAAACCTGTCCCTTGAGAGTGCTCAATGCCAGCTTGTGATCCAGGCCTTGTTGAAGGAAGGCCAGCACCCGAGCCACCGAAAAAGAACGGGGGTTATACCACCCCCTCCCCCCCCCCAGCCTTGAAACAGGCAATGTAAGCCTTCCAGGTGCGGTGATATTATATCTTGCGTGAAGTGGACTTACGCGCCTTCAGCACGGTGGGGATCACTGATTCAGAGACTCCCCGATCCCTCAACACCTGGGATTCAATAGCCAGGCCGTTAAAGCCAGCGAGGGTAAAGCAGGGTGCAAGATGGGGCCCTGTGACAGCAGATCTTCGCGAAGAGGGAGCCGCCAGGGGACATCCACCACATCGGCGAACCAAGGGCGCCGAGGTCAATCCGGTGCTACCAGAATGGTTGGGATCCCCTCTGCCTCTATCCTGCAACAGGCACGGAAGCAGCTTGAGAGGGGGAAGGCATAGAGGAGCCGATACCAAGACCACAGAGCCACGAGGGCATTCGCAGCTTCTGCCAACGGATCCCTTGTCCTGCTCACGAAGGCCTGCACCTTCCGATTGAGCCGGGACGTAAACGGTGGAGATTGCTGACACATGAAGCTCTGCCCACCTCAGAATGTGGGCCACTTCTGACACCGCTGCTGAGCTTCTCGTTCCGCCCTGATGGTTCACGTAGGCCACAGCTGTGGCGTTGTCCGACTGGACTTGAAAAGGCCGACCGTGTAACCTCCCCGACCAGTGGGAGAAGCAAAACCTGATCGCTCAAAGTTCCAGCACATTGATCGGGAGACGGGACTCTACCGGGGACCAGCGACCCTATACCATAGGTTCTCACCTATGTGATTTGATTGTGCGAGTTCAAAATTTGCACTGCGATCTGTGAACCAGTCTGGGGATGTCATTAACAATGTATTGACACTGATTGCGGGAAGGATGTGATGCAGGAACTGGTGCTGTAATTGCGCTGGTTTCCACATTGCACATATGTGAACCTAAGCTAAACCCTCGTTATCGGTGGCAGTTATGTACACCGAGGTGATCTTTGCTGGATCTGCAAGGTTTCTTCTATCAATACTGAAGCCAAATACATCCGTGGCCTCCATCTCTATGGACTTGTTTGTTTAGTGCCGGTCCACACTTGCGCGATGCGGGGACCCTGCGGTTCCTACATCACGCCTAACTCGCAAGGCACTTCACACTGCCATATGCAAACTTCTGGGATTGTCAATACAATGTTAATGACACCCCCATTTTAGTACGCATATCGCAGTGTGAACTGTTAAATTGGACATGAATCGGATCACACAGGTGTGAACACCCATGCAATCCGATTCTGATGTGGACCAAAGAAAGGGTCCTGTACGAGGTCCCAATGCGAATGCAAATTCAGCCATACTATCTGTATAGCTGAAATCGCATTGCACGGACATCGCATGTGATTTGCAATGCAGTGCGGTGTCGGTGCGAATCACATGAGATTTCGCACAGCGCAGTAGTGTGAACAGGCACTTAATGTTAAATTCCCTTATGGACTTGATTTCACTATTGTAATATATTTACACTATACATGTGTGGGACATTCCAATTTGGATATATTTGCGTGATTAACTATTTTATTCAATTGGTATAAGCCACTTCAGTATTTAATTCAGTATAAGACACTTTATATCATAGCGTATACAATGTTGTTTAGACTCTTATTGGCGTCTTATCTGCCCTGCACGTGTTCCATCAGTAGACTGTGTAATACTGTACTTTACTCTTTGACTGACTGTGGATGACCGATGTTTTCTTGTATGGACAACAGAATGTCAATGTTCCTTTTTGGTTTAATAAAACCTTTCTTAATTTAAAAAAAAAAAAAAAAAAAAAAAAAAAAAAAACAAATGGTGATCAGGACAGAGAGAGTAATGCCCCATACACACGATCCGAAAATCGGACGACGGATCGTCCATTTTTTTTTTTCATGCTAATCTCAGATCGGATCAGAAGTGTACTAAAGTCACGAAAATTCTCGTACAACAGAACAAAAAATCGGAAGTGATGTCATGTGTTGTAGTGTATTTGTATTGTATTTTCGGACGACAATTGTACTGATTAAACGAAAAACGTATGATGCGTTATCAATCAAAATTTTCATGCGTGTCCCATCGAATATTATCGGATGAACTGTCATGATCGGTTCTCGTTAGCTGTGTACGAACGATCAGATTATCGTACGATCGCATTGTATGCGGTATTTTACGTCCAATTTTCGGATCGTGTGTACAGGCCATTAATCTTCCCAGAAGGGACAGAGTTAATAAGAAAACTAAACAAAAAATAGGGGTTCTATTAACAACTCACCGATCTAGAATTTAAAAAAAACATTCCGGCACTCATACACTCAAAAAAATACCCAAGGTGGTTAGCACAGGATAGAAGTAATTTTGCATTTGAAGGGTCCTGTGCCCACTTAAATATTGACTGAACAGAAAACATACAGTCACAAGTTTTGTACAGCACTGGTACATGTATTCCCGGGGGCACTTAGTTCTATGCCAAAAAAGATCCATTGTGCAAACTGCAAAGCATATTTCTGTAAGAATTTCTACTAATGGATAGACACCGAATGTTAAGCCAATTTCCCTCTTCCATTACCCCCCCCCCCCCCCCAACCACACTCCCACATTTATTTATTTTTTATCCTTTTGTATAAAAACTATTTTGCAGAGATTTTTGGTTTGGTTATGCGCTGTTAGGGGTCCTCTTCCTTCAACAATTGGTGGGTCCTGAATGCTGCTGAGGGGGGGGGGGGGGGTCCAAAATTATGTCTTACCATTTTCTGCAGCATTCTCCTGTGAGCTGAGAGTGGTTCGGTGGCGGACCCAATGAGACGAGTCCTTGACTCTCAGAAAATGGGAAACAGCACCAGGGAGGAGGAGAGTATTGCAGCCAGAGCGGTTTTGCGTTAATCATTTTTCTTTAGGATGTTTATTAAGGGAAAATATTTACACAACACCGTTTCCAGGTACAAAGGAATGGATATGGAGGCATTAGGTGGTTTGGGGAGCAGATAAGGAGTGGAAAGAAAAAAAAAAAACGGAGAACAGAGAAAAATTAGGAAAAAAATGTGAAGTGAAGAGGAGAAGGGGAATGGGGAAAAGGAGAGGGGGAGGGGCCTTTAAAGGGCAACTCCCCATTCATGGGACTATAGCGGGTCATACACTGATCCGAATTTGGCTGGTTCAGCAGGGACTGGCTGAATTACGATCAATGTCTGACTGCTCCTGCTGGACAGAAGTAGATCAGTTTATCAACTCAAGGGCACTAAAACCTTTTCTTGATCAGCGGCTGCAGCCATTGATCAGTGTGTTCTGAGAGCGGTAGGTCCTGCTCTCGGGTCCCAGCAGGGGGTTTTCTCTGCCTGCTGTCTAAAAAAAACAAAAAAAAGACTAAAGCCTCGTACACACGGGACGACGATCGTACTTACGATCGTCTCAAATCGTATGTTGGATAATGTAACTTGCATACTGACTGCACTACATGATCGTACGACCACAGAAAGAACGTTCAGGTGCATGTAATTAGCATCCGGCCGTTCCTGACTTCGGAGCATGCGTGTTTTGCACAATACAACTTGTTGTACCAACCGCTCTGTACACACGATACAAAAGGAGCCATAGACATCAATAAAAAAATAAATAAATAAATAAAACAAATAGAAGTTCTATTATTATTTCATAAAAATGGAAAAAAACATAGTTGGGGTTAGAGGTACACTTTAACAACCTATGCCCAGGGCAAAAACCCCAACTTGAACATTTCCTGCTGACCACAAAGCATAACTCAAGAACAGTCTGGAACACAAAATGGGTAATAACTCTTATTTTACCAACATTAAATAACATGACAAACCGATCCTAAACACGCAATGGTAATTTACACAATGACCCACACAAAGTAAATTGTACACGGTGACCCACACAAAAACTAAAATGACTGGTCAGTTCCACCCAAGGCTTGGATTTTATTTTTCTACATCTAAAAATCACATGCTGAAAGTTGTATCACTCGGTCTGCTCACATTTCTGCTGCGGTGTGTCATTGCACACTATGGCACACACATGTTGGACTAAGACAGCCCACTCATATTGTAATATGTACTGTACAGGACCCTTTTTTAAACCATGCAGCGCACCATAGCACATGGTTTATGCATTGGGGTACACTGAGGTGCTCTTCGATCGGATGAGTTGCCATGTGTTACGGCAACGCACACTTTAAAGCATGTTGCTTGAAGTGACCCCACCCCAGGGACACTAGAAGAGAGATATACCTACCAGAACTCACAGATCCACCCTGCTTTCACCACCATTGGCAGTCCAAATGATGCCATGCTGCCAGTGGATTCCCTGTAATGTTGCAAAAGATGGCAATGGCCCCACAGCTCAGGAATGGCATCTTTACTGCATCCTTAAAGGGGTTGTAGAGGTTCAAATTTTTTTAATAAAAATAAGGAACATATTATACCTACGCTCTGTGCAAGGGTTTTACACAGAGCAGCCCTGATGCTCTTCTTTGGGGTGCCCTGTTGGCGCTACTGGATCCTTCCCTTCATCGGGTGCCCCCATGGAGAGACGCTTTCCATGAGAGCATGCATGTGGGCGCGCTCCCGAGTCCCACTGCTGAGTTCATAGACACAGACAGCAGGATTCGCCGCCCCCCCCCCCACTGGATTTGATTGCCAATGGCTGTCAATGATTGTCAATGAAAATAAAGGGCTCATGCACATTGCTGGAATGAATGGGCTCAGTAAAGGAAAAGGGGGGATCTGGGGGGCAGCAAAGGTTTTTCACCTTAATGCACAGAATGCATTATAGTGGAACTTCAGTCATTTTTTTCATCTTTCCCTTGTTGTTTTAACTTTGGATAGTAAAACATTTTCTATCTGCCAGTAAATACCTTATACAGCCCACTTCCTCTTTCTTGTCTGGTCATTAGCCTAGGCGTATGGCCTAGGCACATCTCTCTCTCTCTCTCTCTCTCTCGTGAGAGTTTGCCAGGTAGGGAAGGGGGATGAGTTATAAGAGGGCCAATGAAAGCTGCAGAGATGGAGGTGTGTCTGTGTAAATCCAAGAAGTAAACAGGCAGCAGCTTCAGCTGCCCACAGTTAAAATGGATGCAGCCAGACTCAGTGGAGGGAGATTTCTGCAGCATATTTGGCAAGTAAAGAATCACAGTATATATAAAATAATATGCAAAGTGGTTGGAGGGACGCTTCCGAATGGCAAAGATGCTTTTATTACAAATTATGTGAGCAGACTGTGAGAGACTTTACAACCACTTTAAGGAAAGAATAAAAATCTTCAGGACACATTTGTAGTTGGATGCAGATTTAAAAGCCAAAATGCAGGAAGTCTGAAAATTCTCCCTTGCTGTGAAGCTGCATCCACATTGCAAGAGTGGGGGCTTGTTCAGACGTGTGGCAATGACTCTCTCTCTTCTGAAAAGCGATCCACACCTGGATAGCTTTTCAAAGGCATTTGACAAGCAAGCCTATATGTTGCCTTCTCAATGCCTGATTTGACTCTTTAAAGAGGAAGTAAACCCAGATGGGGTTTACTTCCTCTATGTTCCCCTATAAAGTAGAAACATAATAGGCTACTATGCATCCTGCGGCGTCCAGCGCTGTCCCCTCTGCTGGCAGCATCCATCTTCTGCCCCTCTTCCTTCCGGGGGCCGCGACTCCGGTGCTGTGACTGGCCAGATTCGCGTGAAGTCACTCACGTGCATGCGCCAGTGACGGCATGGTCACAGTGGAGGAATGGCACGCAGGCCGTTCCTTCACTCCGCATGTATCATAGGCTTACCCGTAGGTTAAAGTGGCTGTCATAAGTTGACAACCACTTTAAATGGCATATTACCATGCTGCAATCGAGTGCATAGTACGCAGTTGCGGGGCGGCTGCAGGGTGGTCCCACAGACCTTGCATCAGTTTCAATGGCGTCACAACCTTAGACCGTTGGGTTGGGGGGGGTGATGCTGTGAGGACCAGCGCAGAAGAGGGGAGGATAAGGTAAGAAAATCTTTTCTTAGACCTAAACAAGCCATTAACCCTTGCAGTGCAGATGCAGTCCCATATCAAGAACGAATTTTCAGGTTTCCCTGAATTGGGCTTTAACCACTTCCCGACCGCCTGCCGTGTTTTCACGGCGGCAGTCGGG
This sequence comes from Glandirana rugosa, assembly GCA_018402905.1. Lineage (NCBI taxonomy): Eukaryota > Metazoa > Chordata > Amphibia > Anura > Ranidae > Glandirana > Glandirana rugosa. The sequence continues at coordinate 1,921,559 of BLSH010036609.1, forward strand.
ATGCTGAGCGCGAATCGCCGTAAAAACACGACTATCTGCGAACAGCTGCTAGGGGGCGCGCGCGCGCCGCCGCACTCCTGAGGAGTGTGCCCGCGGCTCGGGCGGACCCGATGTCCGCCGGCCACAAGCAAAGAACGGGGAACCGCGGATGTAAACACAGCGGTTCCCCGCTCTGTTAGTAGGGGCATGGGGGATATACTGATCCCTGTCCCTGGGATCAGTTAGATCTCTCATGCCCATGTTAGCCCACCCCCCCCCCCCCCCACAGTAAGAACACACCCAGGGAACACAGTTAACCCCTAGCTCTCCCCCTGCAGGTTAACCCCTTCACTGCCAATGACATTTATACAGTAATCAGTGGACATTTCAATTTCTGATAGCTGAATAAATGTCATTGGTCCCAAAAAAGTGTCAAAATTGTCCGACATGGCCGCTGCAATATCGCAGTACCGCTAAAAATTGCAGATCGCCGCCATTACTAGTAAAAAATTTAAAAAAATAAAAACCCCAGAAATTAATCCTCACCATCCGTAAACGCTGCCACTTTTGCGCAAACCAATCAATAAGCGCCAATTGCGATTTTTATTATCACAAATATGAGGAATTATATAAATCGGCCAAAAACTGTGAAAAAAAATGCTTTTTTATATATTTTTTTTTTGGATTTTAATTTTAGCAAAAAGTAAGAAATTTGTTTTTTTTTTTTTGCAAAATGGTCGCTCTTCTTTTGTTTATAGCGGCGATCAGAAATGACGCAGAGGCGATCAAATACCACCAAAATAAAGCTCTATTTGTGGGGAAAAAAGGACACAAATATTGTTTGGGTGCAACGTCGCACGACCGTGCAATTGTCAGTTAAACCGACGCAGCACCGAATCGCAAAAAGTGCTCTGGTCCTAAAGCTGGAAAAACTTCCAGTTGGTAAGTGGTTAAGCCCCTAACACCCACCCAATATTAAAATATCAGTTTTGAAAGCAATTGGCCGATCATACCAAAATACTTACTTAATGCTTTGCAGATGTTGATGGTCGCTTCCTCCAACACCTTTGAATCAGCACTGAAAGAAAATTAATATTTCAGATTAGTGATCTAAACATACAAGTTATAAAAGCTGTAATAAAACGTATAAAAGCTGCTTGACGCTGTCACAGCCAGAGGCTGACACCCAATATGCAACCCAAGTAGTGGAGCTCATTTTTTACAGGCACAAAGAAAATGATTAGAGTACAGCGAAACCCCTCAAATATACATTTTTTTATAAACACTGTCGTATTGCCCATGTAGGACAGAGTAAAAGGGTCTTTACAAAGGGCATCCTGAGGCATACTGATGGTCACCCTGCCAGTGCTCCCCCACTACTCGTTCCTCCATTGTAGCCGAGGGCAATGCTGGTGCTTTCAGATAAGGAGGAGCCATATGAGAGCGCTCTGGTCTAGCAACCAATCACTAGGCCTAAACACGGTCACTTCTCAGGGATTGCTAGAGAGCTGTGACATGATGGAGGGAGCCATAAAGAGCAGACATCAATCTATTACACGAGTACTGTTAGATGGGATATCAAGAGGAATAACAGTAATGTAGCATATATTTTTTTTTTTTTTTTTTAAATAAATGAGCATGGGACAGGAAAGTGTGTGTGTGTATTATATATATATTAATTATGCATACACACACTCTCCTATAAATAGATGTAAACAAACATTTTCACCAAAGAGCCCCCCCCCCCCCCCCTGGGGCTCCTCTCTGCAGCAGCGGGAGAGAAGAGGAAGGAAGCCAGCAGAACTACGGGACGGGGCCCAGGCAGTAGGGGGAATCTGCGCTGCATGAGGTTATTAGGGCGTGCTCAGGCACGCACCCTATGATAGTAGGCCTGAACTCAAAAAGTGAAGATTTGCCAGGTTATTGGGAAAAATCTAGAAAAAGTTGATTGTGCCGAAGATGAACCATGAAAGTTTTTTCTCTCCTAGCTGTAGTTATCTCTTAGGTTGTGAGAATTGGTGAAGTCATACCTTGTGATTTCACTACTGTCCTGATCACTGTTCTCCATGCTGGAAGCTCTGCTGTATAGTATTGCTGATTTCATTGCACACTAGGAGCATCTCACAGCACAGTGTACATTGGCGCACCCCTCATTTACTGGCTGGAGGAAATCCACAGTCATTTAGTTCTTTCCACCCCAGCCTGGCTGTCCCTTTCATTCATCAGATTTCAGTTCTCTCAATAACAAAGGTTCAGCATCACACGTGGACATTAGTTAGGGTGGTCTGGAAGCTACGTACCCTCCCACCAGTCATAATTTGTCTGCACTGCATAGAGAAGCACAGAGACCCAGCTTAAAGTACTAAACATTTTAATTAGCATGTTCATGAAGAGGGGGGGGGGGGTAAACCACAATATAAGCTGATTAAACGTCAGCTTTAAGGTTGGGTGGAATGAGAAGGTAAGTATCATCATCATTAATATTATAGATTGCAGACACAAGATCTGGCTTGCAGTATCTTCCATGCAGCCTCTACTGTGCTTATCATGCAATCTGAGCCCAGCTCGTAATCCCCTTGTTTTGGCTCGCTCTGTGCATTTCCTTCAGTCCAAGCTCTTCATTCCTGATCCTCCAAGCTCATTCTCTGCTTTGTTTCTTGGAAATCTCAATTTTATCTCTAAGGTGGTCTTCAGTTCTGGCCGAATACTCACTTTCTAATTGAAACCAAATGTCCATCAGCGTAACAAAGCAAAAGCTACAAGCTGTCACACTTTTGGAACGGGGAACTGTGCCGTGAATTATCATCGGAAATGAAATATAAATCAGGGACAGGAAGCGAGAAACTGAGCTGATGCTTTCACTGGACTGGATGTCCGTGTCTGGTGGTACCGGGGGAGCCATCACTGGGGCGAAATAACCGTGAACTTCCAAGCTATGGTAAAACGTATTTGTGGACCTCAACATAAAACGTGAGAAACTGCCTGGAACCAAACCTGTATTAACAAAGCGGCTGAAATAAAAGCTCTCTGCAGTATTTCACGACTCCTTGCTGTTGAAAGACAACTTCATCTGGTTTACAAAACTGCACCCAAAGTTTCCAAAAAGAGGTTCTGTCCATGCTAAATTATCCAGGAGCTTCTATTATATGGGTAAAAAAAAATTTCAGTGCACCGGAGTTTTCATCCTCGCACACCTGACATGGCCATTGCAAAGGGTCTTAGCTATCAACCTTTGCACCTCAGAGGAACCCATGAAAAAATGTTCACATCCCAGGGAACCCCTGCTAAAATTAATCCTTCCAGCTGCAAGATATTACAACCCAACTGAAACCTGACTTCAGAGACTCTTAATCTGAGGATTAACTTGTCCACAGTGCCTGCAGCTACAGAGGTCTGATAGGGCTGGTTTTAAGGGTTAGTTCAACTGTAGACAGATGCACAATTTTTGTTTAATCTACAGGCACCGCTACCTGTAAAAGCAGTTTTTGGGGGGTTTTTTTGGTAAAGGTGAACTAATAAGCTATTGTAAACCATTCCCCTACTGGGCACTTTCACCACCTTCCTGACCAGGCCAATGTTCAGCTTTCAATACACTTTGAATGACAATTGTGCTGTCATGCAACGCTGTACCCATATGACATTTTTGTGATTTTTTTTTTTGGAGACAGATAGTTACATAGATAGTCTGGTTGAAAAAAAAGACACAAGTCTATCTAGTTCAACCAATAAAAAGGGGAAAACCAAAAAAAAAAGAAAAAAGTTTACAAACCTATATACACAATCCTTCACCCACAGTTGATCCAGAGGAAGCAAAATTCCCAGCAAAGCATGGATCCAATTTGCTCCAGCAGGGAAAGACATTCCTTCCTGATCTTCTGAGAGGCAAATCGGATATTCCCTGGATCACCTTTACCTATAAATTAGGGCTCAACCGATACTATACTGATTTTTCCGGCCACCTCTCGGGCCGATATTCTGTAGATTTAAATTTATTTTTTATCACTTTTATTGCTGTTATAAGGAATGTAAACATCCCTTGTGACAGTAATAGGCAGTGCCAGGTAGGTACTCTATATGGAGTGCACTTGAAAGTATTCAAAATGCCAAGATCAGCGTTTTTGAATACTATTAAAGTAGTTGTCAACTCGTGACAACCACTCTACAGATAAGCCTATAATAAGGCTTTCCTGTAGGTGCCCTGCATATTTCCCAAACCTGCACAGTTCAGGAGATATGCAGTGTACTAGTTGTGCCGATGTCATTTCGGCACATGCGCAGTGAAGAAACGGCCTCCGTGCCGTTTCCTCACTGAGATCGTGCCATGACTGTGGCTCCCGCGCGACTCCGGCCAGTCATAGAGCCAGAGTCGTGGCCCCGGAAGGGAGAGGGGCTGAGGATGGACGCTGCCAACACAGGATACATCGCTGGACGTCGCAGGCTTCATTTGCAGGTAAGTGGCACACGATGGGCAACTATGCGATGCATAGTAGCCCATTATGCATATACTTTGCAGGGGAATATAGAGGAAGTAAACCCCATCTGCAAGTAATCCGGAAAGTGATATCATGACATCGCTTCTGGGTTACTAGATCAGAGACCTGAACAAAGCAAAGCATTGTCCTTGTTCAGGTCTTCTGCCAGCCGGCGGACATGGCGGCAGGTTGCTCGGGGCTCCAGGTGCGACGGGAGAGCCCAGGCGAGCAGTGGTGGGGGAGGAGGTGGAGGGTCCCTCACGCCGCTTGTAATAACAGCAGAGTAGCTGCTGAGTGGCATCGTTGTCATTACTATAAAGCGGACCGTCCGCTCTAAAGAATGGTACCGGGGTGATACGTGCAGCTGTATGGATCACCCCAGTAAAACCCCTTGAAGCAATATCGGTAATATCGGGTATGTTTGTGACCGATACTTCAAAAAAGGTGAATATCGGCTGCATCGATAAAACAGTCGATCCCTACTATAAATGTTAGTACCCAGTTATATTCTGTACATTTAGGAAATAATCCAGGCCTTTTTTAAAGCAATCTTCTGAGCTGGACAAAACCACCTCTGGAGGGAGTCTATTCCACATTTTCACAGCTCTTACTGTGAAGAAACCTTTCCGTATTTGGAGAATAAATCTCTTTTCCTGCAGATGTAAAGAGTGCCCCCTTGTCCTTTGTGATGACCTTAAAGTGAATAACTCAACACCAAGTTCATTATATGGACCCTTTATGTATTTATACATGGTGATCATCCTCCCCCTTAATCTCCTCTTCTCAAAACTGAACTGCATATTATACTGCATAGAGTTTTCTTATGGTGGTATTTAACTAGGTTGTTTATTTTTTCCTAAACAAATGAAAAAGACCAAAAATAAAAAAGTTTTTTCTTCGTTCTGTTATAAAATGTAAAATTTTACAAATAAGGAATTTTTCTTCTTCACTGATGTGCGCTGATGAGGCGGCACTGAAGTGTAAATGTGTGCTGTCGTTTATAGTCTTTCCTTTCCTCACACAGTAACAGCAGCACTGCGGAAAGGAAATGCCGATAACCGACATTTGTTTACATGGGATCAGCTGTGATTTGGACACAGCTGATAACACGGGAAAAGAGCCATCCAATAAGCGGGGCGGGGTTCTGGAAGGACATCAATAGGCGCTCTCCCAGAATTGGATGGTCACGTTGTAGCCATCTTTCAGCTATAGCGTGGTCGGCAAGTGGTTAAAAAACGAATTTATGTTATACTTACCTGCTCTGTGCAACGGTTTTGAACAGAGCAGCCCTGACCTTTTTCTCAGGTCCCCCACCAGGCTCCCCCTTTTCTCAGTATGCCTCCAAAAGGGAAGCAGCTTCCTACTGTGGCACACCGGCAGGTTCGATCCCGAACTGCACTCTTTCTCCATCCATTGACACAGATAGTGTGGCTGAGCCCAGCTCCCTCGTCACAGGATTTGATTTACAGCAGTAGAAGCCAATGGCTATCAATCGGCCCTTTGAGGAGTAAGGGAGTCACTGTCCTCAAACAAAGCACTGGATTGAGATCAGGCTCAAATAAACCTTTTACCTCTACAACTACTTTAAAGGCTCTTAGGCTCGGTTCACACCTAGGCGATCCGACTTCGGGGCGACTTTGCTAGGCGATTTGAAGGTGACTTTGGGCGACTTACAACGCGACTCCATGCCAGGCAACTTTACCTGTGGCCAATCAGAGAAGGGAGGGAGGGGGTTGCCTTCAAAAATTATCTTCTTTTAGCCCAGATTTGCACAGAGTGTGGGAATGAAATGGTGCGAATTCAGCTGAACTAGCACCATTTCATTCCCGCATGTCAGTCCCGATTTCACAGGCATCTGTGCAAATTTCTGCACAGATGCCTATGGAAATCGCACCTGAAAATCGCAAAAAGTAGTACAAGAACTACTTTTTGAAATTGGTGTGGCGTTGCACCAATTAGGACGGTGTCATTGCCGGTTTGTCGCCGATTTGGCATGTCAAATCGTGTAATTGTGAACCAGGGCTCAAACTGTAAAGTCGCACTAATATAGATGGGGGATCCAACTTGGAGGCAACTTCTATTGAATTCTATGGGCACAAGTTTGATAGAAGGCTCCTTGAAGTAGTACAGGAACCTTTTTTGAAGTCACATTGAAGTCGGAGCGACTTCAGTAGCGTATATTAAGACGGCTTCAATTCATTTCAATGGGATTTCGGATGTCAAGCGACTTAAGGTGACTTGGTGTGACAAGTCGGAGGGCAAGTCGCCTAGGTGTAAACCGAATATTTAAATAATGAAATACTTTACGTCCAAAGCCTAAGCACAAGTGTAATTTAAAGAAATGCTATGCCTTCCACTTCATCCAGCAAAGTCAACAGTCATACTCTTATATAAGCCCAATGCAATGCTCAAATGTTCTCAAACAAAATTCTGTCATACATAGATGTCAACACAGATGTGTACGTTGCAATTACAGACTCACCACACTTCTGGTGTGGTGCTGATCCCCTGGTTTTAATCATTTATAAAAGTCACTTATTCCCAACGAGTATGCAGGTATTGACTTCACTCACCGCATGCAGCAAGCTATAGATCTTTGGCACATAGGCCATTATTTGCTATGAGCCACACTCCACTTTCCCAATCTGCAGCTCAGTGCATGGGCCTAATCCGAAGAAAAGTTGCGCTGGCCTTCAGCAGACCAGTTAGTGGTAAAAATTTCAACACCTATCTGTGCCCAAAGGACATTCACAGTACAGTGACTATGTTTTCACAAACAGCCCCCAATCATTCTTGCAATCATGTGACCGATGTACAGCCAAGCAAAGCGGTCACATCATCGGAAAGACTGCCTTGGCCTCCCGGCATTTAGAAGGGTTGGCAGGAACGTAAAGCATTTTTTTGCTGAGCAATGCCAAGGCTGCTATTGCCAAGTTCTATTGAAAATACTAGCTGCCTGGCTGTTATGCTGATCTAGTGGCTTAAAGACTTTCAGAGGCACTGACCTTGAATTAAGCCCCTGCTCACATTGACAGGTTGACAATTTGACAGGTCAAGTCGCATGACAAGTCACATGCTACTACCAGCAATGTCAACTATAAAGTGCCGCATCAATTTGAAAAAGTAGTACATGCACTACTTTTGCCGATTTCGGGCGTGACTTCAATAGACGACATCCGTGCACGAAGCCGCACAGATGTTTTCAAAGTCGCACTCAGGCGCAGCTTTGAAATTGTGCGATTTCAAGTGAAACTACATGATTTTAAAGCCGCACTCAATGTGAACATGGGCTTAGGGTGCACTAACATAAGGTGTTTTACAATAGTCATATCAGTTTAAGAATATGCCACTGCCACTAATACAGCCTGTGCTCAGCCACCAGCCCACAGATGATAGGTACTGGGAAAGCAATGGTGTCACCCTAATGGTCCTAATTTCCACACTCCCCCTTCCCATTCAGTCAGACCAATATCTCTACAATTAGCAGGAGGGAAACTTTGCTCACTGCACAGCTATTGGTCTACTCAGCAGGTGAGGAGCTGGACCGTTACAGCAAGCCCACTGCTCTCAAAGAAAGCTGCAGGCTAGTGGCAGGCAGCATTAGCGATAATACTACACTGATATGACAGGTAAGACACTGAAAACCTGTTATTTGGGTGCAACAACGGGTATAATTCTTTTTTAAGAGACTTCAAGCAAGTGTCAAAACATACAGTGTTTAAATCCCAACTAAACTTTTTTTTTCTTTTTCCTTTTAGATATCCTCCTGGAGGACAGCAGCTCAGGCTATCCCCTGCAGTACCTCATCTTCACCACAAAGTGTCCTCAGTCTTCTGGAATGAAAGACTATTAACCAAGCATGGCACCCTGCTCTTACAGCGTATTGATGTAGACTCAGAGGATGGTGCCGATATAAACCAAGAAGACCAAAAAAGAATACCTAGCATGTGACATGACCAGCCAGAAGAAAATCAGAAAAAGTAAAAAAATAAATAAATAAAAAATAATGAGACAAAGATAAATCATTTCAAATATTTTCCACCTTTAATGTGACCTATAAACTGTAAGCAATCACATTCAGACTCATGTTAAATAGGAGTCAGTACACACCTGCCATCATTTAAAGTGCCTCTGATTAACCCCAAATGAAGTTCAGCCATTCTAGGTGGTCTTTCCTGACATTTTCTTAGTTGCATCCGACAGCAAAAGCCATGATCCACATAGAGCTTTCAAAGGATCAGAGGGATCTCATTGTTAAGGCCTCATACACACGGGCGTCTGCGAAAAAATAGGCAAAACGTCGGGTCCGACGTTTTGAAAAAAATCTGCATTTTTACCGACGTTTTGCATCGGCGTTAGCGAGCGTCGGCGTCAATAGGTGTTTTCTAAAAAAAAAAAAAAAATCAGTCCTCTGCTATTTTTCAACCTAAAAACGCCGGCGTCAAAAAGCGCTCGTTAACGCCGGTATGGCGTTAGTGAGCGTTTTGCCGATTGGCGTCAAAAAACGCCAAAACGCTACAGCTACAGAACGTGATGGTCCCGCTTTCTAAAAACAGCTCACCAACGCCGACGCCCTCTACTGCTCACAAACGCCGGCGTTTTTAGAGGGCCATTGAATAACATGGAGAGCTGCAAAAAACGCCTACAAACGCCGGCGTCCAAAACGCCCGTGTGTATGAGGCCTAAAAGGTATCAGTCAGGAGAAGGGTGCAAAAGAATTTCCAAGGCATTCGATATACCATAGAACGCAGTGAGGACAGTCATCATCAGGTGGAGAAAATATGGCACAACGTCCCTCCAATATTAATGAAAAGACGAGGAGAAAACTGGCCAGGGAGGCTGCCCCAAGAGGCCTACAACAAAATTAAAGGAGCTGCAGGAATATCTGGCAAGAAAGGATTGGCTCGGGTTTGTTCGGAACCGAACGTGCCCGAACCCGCCAGGAAGTGAACCCTGCCCTCCGCTAATCACAGGCAGCGAGACATTTCCCCAATGCGTGGCTGCAGCGATCAGGGAATGTCTCACTGCCTGTGATTAGCGCAGTGCAGGGTTCACTCCCTGGCGGGCTCGGACACATTCAGTTCCGAACAAGCCCAATCTTACTGGCAAGTACTGGCTGCGTGGTACATGTGACAACAATCTCCCATATTCTTCATATGTCTGGGCTATGGGGTAGAGTGGCAAGCGGGAAGCATTTTCTTATGGTGAAAAACATCAAAGCCCGGCTAAATTTTCCAAAAACCCATCTGAAATCTCCCCAGAAGCATGTGGGGAAAATGTGCTGCGGTTTGATGAAACCAAGGTTGAACTTTTTGGCCATAATTCCAAAAGATATGTTTAGCACAAAACACCAAAACAACACCATACCCGCTTTGAAGCATGGTGGTGGAAGAATCATGCTTTAGGGCTGTTTTTCTTCAGCTGGAACAGGGGCCTTAGTCAAGGTAGAGGGAATTATCAACAGTTCCAAAACCAGTCAATATTGGCACAAAAATTTCAGGCTTCTGCTAGAAAGCTTAACATAAAGAGGAACTGCATGACAACGACCCAAAGCATACATCCAAATCAACAAAGGAATGGCTTCACCAGAAGAAGATTTAAGATTTGGAATGGTCCAGCCAGAGCCCAGACCAGAATCCGATTGAAAATCTGTGGGGCGATCTGAAGAGGGCTGTGCACAGGAGATGCCTTCGCAATCTGCCAGATTTTGAGTGTTTTTGCAAAGAGTGGGCAAATATTGGCAAGTCAAGATGTGCCATGCTGATAGACTCATGCCCAAAAATGAGTGCTGTAATGAAACAAAGTTTCAGTTTAAGGGTGTGCACACTTATGCAACCATATTCATTTTAGTCGTTTTTTATTTTTACTTCCCTCCATCTAAAAGATTTCAGTTTGTTGTTCAACTGAGTTGTGCAGTTTATAGGTCACATTAAAGGTGGAAAAAGTTCTGAGATGATTTCTCCTTGTCTCATTTTTTTACATCACAGAAACCTGACATTTTCAGTCAAACAGCCATATATGATTTTTTTTTTTGCATTCCTCTAAACATTCTGGCGTGTACCCAAGGTTGGGAAACAATGCAAGTAATTGAAGTGGAACTTCACTCTATCAACATTGCCTCTTTTTAATCTTTATGCTGTTAACATTAGTAAATAACAGTATATCACATTTACTTGTTTTCAACAATTTTATAACATCTCTTCAGTTACTTCCTAGTTTCTTGCCTAGGTAAATGATGTCATACATCCCAGGAGTCTTCTGGAAGGAAGGAGGTGTTTTTCAGCTAAGCACACTCTCCTGCGTGTATGCCTGAACTAAGGGCAAACAGATCCCAGGAAGTCAATGCTACACAAATCTCTAACCTTATTCAAAATTGCCACGGCCAGAAATGCTGGGGGGGGGGGGGGGTTCAAAGTGATTTTTCAGCAAAATAAAGCATAGAGATATGGATGACGTTTGCTTTGAATATCAAAAAATGAATTAAATAGCATTTTTGCTTTGTGGTGCTCAGATAAAGTGAATCCCTCTGACTGTTAACCACTTCCCGTCCGGCGTATTGACAAATGACGGCCAGGCGGGGGGTTCATTATCCTGACTGGGCGTCTATTGACGTCCTCAGGATAATCTGCGATCGCGCGCCCACAGGGGCGCGCATCTTAGGGATCGGTGGTGCCATGGGTCAGTGTGACCCACCGCATTACCGACCGAGGTAAAACCTGACCTGACCAAGCACGGGTGATCACAGTGTAAATAGGGAGAGCCGTTTATCTGCTTTTCCTCTGAGCAGCGGAGAGCCGATCGGCTGCTCGTCTGACAGGGGGGGGGGGGGGGGGGGGGTT
>BLSH010036609.1:1942552-1953503 GCA_018402905.1 Glandirana rugosa
GAGCCCGCTGTACCCTCCGTCAAAAGTCCTCGAAATGTCCGCGATAACGATCGCGAATTTGCGGACTTTGGACGGAGTCACACTTTCCCCAGAACCCCACCCCCCCTCCACTTGAATCGGAAATTTCACCATCATTTGGTGACTTTTATTTTTGGGGACGTTCTGTTATCGTTTTACACTTTTAATACTTTATGAATGGAATGTTGCTTCAGTGACGCCCCCCACCTCCCCCCCACCCCAAGACCCCTTTCACACTGAGGCAGGTTTCAGGCGTTTAAGCGCTAGCAATAGCGCCTGTAAAGCTCCTGAAAACTGCCTCCCATGTCGCCCGAGTGTGCTTGCGGGACAGGAAAAGAAGTCTTTGGGGCGGGTTGGGGGTGCTGTATATAGTGCTCCCAAAATGCCCCTGCCCATTGCAATGAATGGGCAGTGCTTCCAAAGAGCCTGAAAGGCACTTCCGAAGCACCGCAACACGGACGCTTTTAACCCCTTCTTGGGGGTTAAAAGTGCCCCGCTAGTGGCCAAAAAGCATACCTTAAACGTTGGTAAAGCGCCGCTAAAATGAACGACGCTTTACCGCTAACGCGGTCCCAGTGTGAAAGAGGTCTAAATGCCAACTCCCCTATGTACCAAATATAGCATTAATGTACATATTTTGCAAAAATAAAACAGCTTTCCATTAATTCTACATTGTGTTACCTCACTCTTCATAGCTGTTTAACCACTTGCCGACTGCCCGCCGCAACGCGACGGCGGCAAGGTGGTTCGTTATCGCGAACCGCCATCACAGGACGGCGGCCGCGATAACTAGCATTGTGAGCATGTGCGCGCGCGCCGCCGAAGGCGCGCCTGCGCGCTCACTGTGTTCGAGGGGAGCCAGAGTGCGGGTGCGGCGGACTCGATCGCCGCCGGCTATCCACGATGGCTCCCCCGCACTGAAAGAACGGAGGTCCGTGTAAGTAAACACGGACCTCCGTTCTGTGAGAGGGGGAAGGGCTGTGAGAGGGGAAGGGCTTCCTCTACATGAAAGCTGTGATCACTTCCCTTCCCCTGCTAGGACAGTACCCCCACAGTTAGAACACGCCCAGGGAACACTGTTAACCCTTAGAGCGCCCCCTGCAGGTTAACCCCTTCACTGCCAATGGCACAGGAAACATGTAGGGCGGCACAGTGGTGTAGTGGATAGCACAGCATAGCAGCAAAAGGGTTGCGGGTTCGAATCCCAACCACGACACTACCTGCCTGGAGTTTGCATGTTCTCCCCTTGCCTGCGTGAGTTTCCTCAGGGTACTCTGGTTTCCTCTAACACTCCAAACACATGCTGGTAGGTTAATTGGATCATGTTTAAATTGGCCCTAATATATGTATGGATGTGAGTTAGTGAGCTTAGATTGTAAGCTCCTTGAGGGTAGGGACTGATGTGAATCTACAATGTATTTGTAAAGCGCTGCGTAAACTGATGCCACTATATAAGTACCTATAATAAATAAATGTGACCTCCACTCCACTAATTTTTTTTTTACTGAACTTTATTGTGAATCTCTGCAGCTGGAGCTCCACTGTCACAGGAAACACGTAACCTCCACAACTCCACCTTTTTTGTTTTTAAATGAACAATGTAACAAATACATAATACTACAGGTAGTGGAGGTCACACGTTTCCTGTACATGATTTCTGTGTAGAGTGGAGCTCCAGTTTTGGCTGTACTTCTCCTTTAAATTTTATTTATTTTTTTCAGGTACTTATATTGTCAATTTACGCAGCACCATACATTATATATATATATATATATATATATAAACTACATTCACATCAGTCCCTACCCTCAAGGAGCTTACAATCCAAGGTATTAAAGAGGAAGTAAACTCAGATTGGGTTTACTTCCTCTACATTCCCCTGTAAATTAGAAGCATAATGGGCTACTATGCATCGCATAGAAACCCATTATGTGCCACTTACCTGCAAACGAGTCCAGCGCTGTCCCCTGTGCTGGTGGCATCCATCTTCAGCCCCTCTTCCTTCCAGGGCAGCGACTCCGGGTCTGTGACTGGCCTGAGTCGTGTGACATCACTCTCGCGCATGCGCATGGGAGCTGCCGGTCATGGCACAGTGTCAGTGGAGAAACGGCACGGAGGCCGTTTCTTCACTGCGCATGTGCCGAAATTACGTCGGTACATGCAAAACACTGCATATCTCCTGAACCGTACATGTTTGGGAGATATGCAGGGCACCTACAGGTAAGCCTTATTCTAGGCTTACCTGTAGGTTAAAGTGGTTGTCACAGGTTGGCCTAGAGTTGAGCCAAAGTAACATATATTATACCGTACAGGTACACTCTAAAGAGCAGCTCTCTAACAATTAAAATCAATACATAAATGGTTAACGTCACCTGAAACTGCAATGAAGTCAGAAACTCAACTTAAAATGCATCTACTACTAGCAAGTATAGAGCAATTTGAACAGTGCTTCTGCCTAGGTCTGCAACCTCTTGTCATGTGACACACTCTCTAAGATCTAAAATACCCCCTGATTGTCCACAAAATACCGACATTCATTTTTTTAGGGTCAGACAGAATCCACTACTAGCACTGCATCTCTATTCTCTAACACAAGCTGCCTACGCCATGCTCCACAGTTCTTGCATACTGCAAGCCTTGGCGCCCATGTGAATAAGCCCTAAAAATATATATGAAAATTATTCACAGATGCTGCAACAATTGGCTTGGGCATCTAGGCATCAATGATCTCTAATAATGAAAGGATTAAAGAACACATTTTTAAAAATAGGAACAACTGATGAGAAAAGAGGGACAGGGGAATTTGATTCCAAATGAAGTATTGAGAGCTAAAAGGTCATCCTACATGTCATACGGTCGTGAACATATTTTGCTGCTTCATGGAAAAAGTTTTCTTTATTTAAAAAAAAAAAAAAGAGAGAGAAAAATACATTCATGGATAGTTTAGCAGCATTTTTAAAACTAAAAATTATAAACACTTTACAGTATGTAAATTCTACTTTATCAATAAAAAGAGGAAATGCCGCCTTCTACACTTCCTATATGGGACGAAAAAAAAAAAGTGATTAATATTATTGGCAAGATTGCCATCTTGTGGTACAATTTATAACTGCGCCATCATATGTCAGATAAGCAAACGTGTACCGCATTTATTAAAGTAGATCTATCTATAGGCATTTTTTCCCCCATTTTGGATAGATTAAGGGAGGGTTATAACCCCCGTCAGATATTTTTTTTTCCGCCATCGGTGTCCCATTAGGGAAATTTCCCTTCACTTCCTCATTGGAAGATTTTCCCACTTACTTTTCTGGGAACAACCCAAAATGTGGGATTTTATTTTACTTTCAATGATAATGGTAAACAGGACAAATAAAGAGGATAAGTGGTCTCCTTAATGGGGGCGCAGACAGCAATACAAACTGACAAGGGGTCTAATCCCTCTCCACTCTATCCAAAACTACAAAAAAATAAGTTTTGACTTTAGTTATACTTTAATACTTTGACCATTCGAAACTGGCTGTGTGCTCATAGACATACAGCCCAGAGCCTTCGATAAATCATTCAGTAGATTTTGTGGGTGACTCGGTCACCCTTCTTCACAGCCTTTATAGCAAATATTTTCTCAAAGCATATAAAATGCCCAATCTCTCTTTTTGTTTTAGTTGTGGATACAGAGGTGAGTTGTTAGAACCTCTGAGTTCTGTGTCTCGTGTCCTTGCTAAAGAGCTTCACCCTCTATTTGTCCTGCTGATCTCCATCACCAAAACTGAAAGAGAAGGAAATCCAAACATTAAAAAGCCACCAGAACAGGAATGAAGGGAAATCGTCCAATGGGGACACTTGTTCAGGTGACAACTCTAAGTGGGGATTTCCCTCACTTTGAAGAGATTTCTTTCTAACGTCCTGTTGTAGCTACATAATCTTTAACCATACCCAACTTCATCCAAAAAAAAAACAGAAAAATGTATGTGGCTTTACATATACCTGAACATCTCATATCAGCATTTACTAGTTGGGGCAGCCTTCTTACTTCCATATAAACACTATACTGTCAAAAGCAAGGTCCATAAAGACATGGATGAGCGAGTTTGGGGTGGAGCAAGTTGACTGGCCTGCACAGAGTCCTGACCTCAACCCGATAGAACACCTGTGGGATGAATTAGAGCGGATACTTTTTTCGTTACAATGGCATCTGAAAGTGGGTGGGCTATATTAGACAACAAGGGAACATGTTGTCAATGATGTAGCATGTACAATTGTGATCCAAGTGATATTGTAATTGAATGTTCTAAAAAAATGACCTTTCCTTTTCAATCTGCAGCGTTGTAATTTTCTATAAATGCAGTGAAATATGGCTACCTGGAGGTGTTCTATACACAGAATGTGTACTGACCACTCCCCAGAAACATAATTTCCTACTTGTGTGATTGGCTCACCAATTTTCTCAGTCTGCCTAAGATACAAGTCAGATTTCAGGCATCTCCTGCAACATAAATGTAATTTTTGGTGAGATACTTCCAGTACAGGAACATGTCCAAAGTGATGCAGGCCCAGCCGATCTCATCAGTGCCCTGCAGCTGCACACCTGATTGATAATTATGAAACCACTTCCATTAGACCCACTCAGCACAGAGAAACACAGAGGGATTTCTTCAGAATAACAAAAGGTAGGAATCTGCAACACAGTTTGTTATAATGTACATAGATCACCCAGAAGGGAATGCTTTTTTTCTCAACAAAAGTGGTGTTACGCTTTATTGCTGGTTCCTATAGGCCAGAATTTTTCAACCAGGGTGCCTTGGCAAAGTGACTAAAATTTGCCCAAAAACTACATACAAACCAGCTGGTGGATCAAGCCTGCCTTTTAGTTACGCAAAGTCAAAGATTTTCATTGTGCATCATTACAATCTTCTAGCCACTGGCGTCCTAACAACCAATGATGTCATCAGTTGATAAGGGGGATGTCAGGCACTTACACAGCATCCCTGTCTGCCCCTCCCCTGCCACTCCGTCAGCACTGGGGTCACATTAGCTGAGTGAGGGAAAGAAACTGAGGGAGAAAAGAAACATTGGAATACTAGTCAGTACCAGCGTGCAAAGGTGTACTTGCTTTGGAAGAATAAATCACCTCTAACGGTGGGTGTCCTATGTATGAGGATGTCGCTGCATTATGTGGAAACTATTCCTTTTTTACATTTAGATTGGGGTGCCCTGAAATTGTGCAGAATTTTAAAGGGTGCCTTGACTGATAAAAGTTTGAGAAACACTGCTATAGAAAGGTGTCAGGACACATAGTGCATCGCAGTTTGTTGTATATGGGGCTGTGTAGCTGCAGACTGCTCAGGGTGGCTATGCTGACCACAGCCAAAAGTGCCTACAAAAGGGCACATGAGCATCAGAACTGGACCATGGAGCAAAGGAAGAAGGTGGCCAGTCTGATAAATCACTTTTCTGTTACAGCATGTAATGCAAAAGGAAAGTGCATAGGGGCCCCCATTAAGGCTGACAAGGTCTGAGGAGTTGGATGCCACTGACAAGTGAGGGTGCAGGCTGGGGAAAGGTTCTCCAGACCCTAAGCACGGTGTAGAAAATGGAAGAGATTGCCCAGCCGCCAAACATCTCAGAGGTGTTCAAAGGCCGGGCTATCTCTTCCTACTTCTACAGCATGAAAATGGAAACATTTTATTTTAAATAATTAGCATGTTAACGAGCATGGAAGGGAGCATGTCAGGATCTGCATAACCCAGGCCCATTAAAGGAGTTGCAAAATCTCATGGTTTTTTTTTACCTTAATGCATTCTATGCATTAAGGTGAAAAACCTTCTGTCCTGCAGCTCCCTTCCAGAGCCACCCCCCTTTTATTACCTGAACCCGATTGTTCCAGCAATGTGCACCAGCCCAGCAACTTCAGCGGCTGTCTCGGGTCCTCATTGGATAGACTGATGACAGCAGCTGCTGTAAAACAAATCCAGTGACACAAGAGCCGGGGGCTAGGCTGAGTCTTGCTGTCTGTGTCAATGGACGCAGCAGCAGGACTCATGACCTCAACAGCACAAGTGCCCCCAGGGAAAGTGGCTCTCCGTGGGGGAACCCGATGAAGAGGAGGAGCCAGGAGCACCGCCAAGGGACCCCAGAAAAGTAGGATTGGGGCTGCTCTGTGCAAAACCCTTGCACAGAGAAGGTAAGTATAACATATTATTAAAAAATTAAAAAAAAAACTTTACAATCACTTTAAGGGCAAGCTATCTGATAAATTCACCATAAATCCATAAAAAATGGAAATCAAGAAGAAAGCATAAGGGAGCCACAGGGTGAAACCAGCTCATTTAGGAGGGAACAGAAGGGATCGGGAAAGATCAAAACTGATCAGGTGGGGCCAGCTCTTACGTATGGATAACTTAGGTCCCTTTCACAGGAGAGTTCTGATTGGGTCCGGCTGTCCATTTTTCAGGTGTAGGACCCATCATTCTCCTCTATGGGCAATCGGATGTAAATGGACTTGTGGCCATTTACACTTAGTTAGCTCCGGGAAAAATCTGATCCAGAAAAAAAAAAAAAGGAAGACGGAAGGGGATCAGTCTGGCTGGATCAAATCGGAGGGTAGTTAGGGGTAGTTGGGAGTAAGGCTGGGTTCACACTTGTGCGATTGCAGGCATCGCACGTGATTCACACCACATTCCTGTGCACATCACATGAGAAGTCTGTGCGATGCAAATTCACCCACATGGTTTGTATGGCTGAAATGGCTTCGTATTCGCACCAAAATGGTGCAGGACCCCTTTTTTTTTGTCGCACTGGAATCGGATAGCATGGGTGTTCAGACACAATGTGATCCGATTCCACAGTTTGCACTGCGTTCTGCATACCTATGGGGGGGGTTGGGGTGTCATTGACTTTATATTGATATCCGCAGTGGTTCGCAGAGCACAGTGTGAACTGCCTGCAATTCTAATGCGGTGCAGGGACCCGCACAGGAATCGCTGTGGTTCCCGCATCGCACCAGTGTGAACCCAGACTAAGCGAACAGCCGATCCAATTACATCCGGCTGCCCATAGAGTAGAGGGGGCTGTGTATGCTTTGTATAAGCGAAGTGCACACAGACCTGTCATTCGGTCGCTCCGCTCAGCTCAGAAGGGAATCAGAGGATAGATCCCCTGCTGAGCAAAACCAGACTCCAGTCTGTTTCAAAGAGGCCTCATCTTCCATGCAGCCCACAAAAAAAAAATCTGACATTTTTTTTTTGCTTCCAGTTAAAACATATTGATTGTTGAGCTGTTCCAGTAGTAGTGGACCCTCTGTATCACCAGGCCACTGTAGGCCGTGAAGAGGGCTGAGGCTCAAGATCTAAAGCAGGGGTCCCCAAACTATGGCCCTCCAGTTGTTCAGGAACTACAATTCCCATCATGCCTAGTCATGTCTGTGAATGTCAGAGTTTTACAATGCCTCATGGGATGTGTAGTTCCGCAACAGCTGGAGGGCCGTAGTTTGAGGATGCCTGATCTAAAGGATCCGTCCAGTGTTTACACACAGCACTCCACAAGGGATGATGGGCTTTGCTGAAAAACGTTTCCAGGTTGCAGTACACAGTTACACACACAGTAGTAACAACTGAGAGCAGACAAAAATTAAATATTGCACAAAGTTGTCAGGCAGGGCAGGTGGATAAAGAGGATCCTCAAGAAACCAACATAAATGTCATAAATGGGTATCAGAACTAGTAAATATATTTTGGATACAGGAGCTAGAGAACAGATATTTGCTCAGGAAACTGCCAAGCACAATGAGCAGGTTTACACAGCTGTCCTGAACCTGACCTTAGAGCAGTGGTTCTCAACTCCGGTCCTTGGGACCCACCAACAGGCCAGATTTTAAGTATTACCTTGGGGAGATGCAGACTAAAATACTGCAATCACTGAGCAGCAAATTCCATCACCTGTGATGTATTTCAGTTATCCTGCAAACCTGGCCTGTTAGTGGGTCCCGAGGACCGGAGTTGAGAACCACTGCCTTAGAGGAAGTGTCCAGCAGCACTTCTCTTTAGGAACCAGCAGGGGGTGTGCAAGAACATCTAAACACGCAGACTTGAAAAGACCTAGGGGGGTCTCAGAACTCAGATATGTGGCATAGGTGTGAAACAGCTGACCGATCCTGCAGAGACTCAGCTTCAACAAGAACAAGCTATAGAGCGTGACATAGGTTGGTCATAAAAACTGTGTACTTTAAAGTGGATGTAAACCCGAAAAAAAAACATTTACTGACACTTCTACCTTGTACAGGATAGGATATCATGTCATCTGTGCCCAGTCTTGCCACAAAGAGTTAATCCAGCTCTGAGTAATGCACTTATCTTTTTTCACTAAGAGGAAGACCAACTAAGACCCCTTTCGCACTTTTGCGACTTGTCCTGCGACTTGGGACTGCAAAGTCGCATGACAAGTCTTTCCCCATTATTTGCAATGAGTACAGTTCATAACTGTAGGACTTCAAGTCGCAGCAACTTCAAAGTAGTCCCTGCATTACTTTGGCCCAACTTTGATGCAACTTGAGTTCCAAAGACGTCAATGTTAAACCCTCAAAGTCGCATGCAAATCTCACCTTAATAATATAGATGTGATTTCTGTACTACTTCTGTACGACTTTGCAATATGGTTTCATTGTGCCACAGTGGCAACAAAGTCGGACCAAAGTTGTACTGATCCAAAATTTATGTAAAATTGTGGTAAAAATCACTGTAAAATTGCGTTGCACAAGTGTGAAAGGGGCCTAAGGGAGAAAAAGGAGGAGTCGTTTCATCCTGTGCTGAGTTGAGCAACAGGTCATTTTCTTATCTCCTGCACTCATTAGTGTTACAAGTTCTCAGGTGTGACTGGGGAGCAGGTGTGTTAAATTTGGTGTTATCGCTCTCACCCTCTCATACTGGTCACTGAAAGCTCAATATGGCACCTCATGGCAAAGAACTCTGAGGATCTGAAAAAAATAATTATTGATCTACATAAAGATGACTTAGGCTATAAGAAGATTGCCAAGACCCTGAAACTGAGCTGCAGCACAGTGGCCAAGACCATACAGCAGTTTAACAGGACAGGTTCCACTCAGAACAGGCCTCGCCATGGTCCATCAAAGAAGTTGAGTGCACATACCCAGCGTCATATCTTTGGGAAATAGACGTATTAATGCTGCCAGCATTGCTGCAGAGGTTGGAGTTGAAGGGGTGGGGGGTCAGCCTGTCAGTGCTCAGACCATACGCCGCACACTGCATCAAATTGGTCTGCATGGCTGTCGTCACAGAAGGAAGTCTCTTCTAAAGATGATGCACAAGAAAGCCTGCAAACAGTTTGCTGAAGACAAGCAGACTAAGGACATGGATTACTGGAACCATGTCCTTGAGACCAAGATAAACGTATTTAGTTCAGATGGTGTCAAGCGTGTGTGGTGGCAACCAGGTGAGGAGTACAAAGACAAATGTGTCTTCCCTACAGTCAAGCATGGTGGTGGGAGCGTCATGGTCTGGGGCTGCATGAGTGCTGCCGGGACTGGGGAGCTACAGTTCATCGAAGGAACCATGAATGCCAACATGTACTGTGACATACTGAAGCAGAGCATGATCCCCTCCCTTCGGAGACTGGGCAGCAGGGCAGTATTCCAACATGATAACGACCCCAAACACACCTCCTAGACGACCAATGCCTTGCTAAAGAAGCTGAGGGTAAAGGTGATGGACTGGCCAAGCATGTCTCCAGACCTAAACCCTATTGAGCATCTGTGGGGCATTCTCAAACAGACGGTGGAGGAGCGCAAGGTCTCTAACATCCACCAGCTCCGTAATGTAGTCATGGAAGAGTGGAAGAGGACTCCAGTGGCAACCTGTGAAGCTCTGGTGAACTCCATGCCCAAGAAGGTTAAGCCAGTGCTGGAAAATAATGGTGGCCACACAAAATATTGTCACTTTGGGCCCAATTTGGACATTTTCACTTAGAGGTGTACTCACTTTTGTTGACAGCGGTTTAGACATTAATGGCTGTGTGCTGAGTTATTTTGAGGGGACAGCAAATTTACACTGTTATTCAAGCTGTACACTCACTACTTTACATTGTAGCAAAGTGTCATTTCTTCAGTGTTGTCACGTGAAAAGATATATTACAATATTTACAAAAATGTGAGGGGTGTACTCACTTTTGTGAGATACTGTGTATATATATTATATATGCGCGCTGCACAAACTGTTGGCGCTATATAAATCCTGTATAATAATTATATATATATGGTACATTTTTATTGTGCCCACAGGGCTTTAAATAGAATATTTTGGGCTGAAGTTGGCCTTAACCACTGACCCATCTCAGACAAAGCAGGTAAAATTATTTTTTGGTCATAATTTTTTTTCACATTTACCTAATTTTACAAGAATATCATGCTTTTAAAACAAGCTGTCACTATTTGCAATTCCCTGTCTGCTTAGCATTCTAATGTGACTGGTCTCATTAAAAGTGGTTGTCTTGTTGTTGTGATTGACGATAGAAGTGGTCAGATCTGGACAAGAGAGATTTTGATGATTCTCCTGCTGATGTTGTAATGAAACACCAGTATGTGTCCTTTAGCTAGTTTGCACAGCATGTTGTGTTTTACCATTTCAGGCACAAGCAAGAACATTAAGGTTGATAGAGAGCCGTGCCTGTACAAGCATCTCTTGGTCAAGACATTTCACAGGTTTCTATCTTGTCCATCTACTCTATGAATGTTAAGTCAATGTGCAATGTGTTGTCTACCACATCCAAGACTGGTGAAGATAGCAGTTAGTGTTGTTGTTCTGTTGGTGAAAATTACTCTGGTCAGTGTAATCTTACGATTCGTCTGTCCCTTAACGTTTATCACTGTCGAACAAAATTTTCGTACTATAAGAACATTTTAATCCATTTACACTTTTTTTTAATA
>BLSH010036609.1:1953513-1963565 GCA_018402905.1 Glandirana rugosa
CAAGCATGGTGGTGGGAGCGTCATGGTCTGGGGCTGCATGAGTGCTGCCGGGACTGGGGAGCTACAGTTCATCGAAGGAACCATGAATGCCAACATGTACTGTGACATACTGAAGCAGAGCATGATCCCCTCCCTTCGGAGACTGGGCAGCAGGGCAGTATTCCAACATGATAACGACCCCAAACACACTTCCAAGATGACCACTGCCTTGCTAAAGAAGCTGAGGGTAAAGGTGATGGACTGGCCAAGCATGTCTCCAGACCTAAACCCTATTGAGCATCTGTGGGGCATCCTCAAAACAGAAGGTGGAGGAGCGCAAGGTCTCTAACATCCACCAGCTCTGTGATGTCGTCATGGAGGAGTGGAAGAGGACTCCAGTGGCAACCTGTGAAGCTCTGGTGAACTCCATGCCAAGAGAATTAAGGCAGTGCTGGAAAATAATGGTGGCCACACAAAATATTGACACTTTGGGCCCAATCTGGACATTTTCACTTAGGGGCGTACTCACTTTTGTTGCTAGCAGTTTAGACATTAATGGCTGTGTGTTGGGTTATTTTGAGGGGACAGCAAATTTACACTGTTATACAAGCTGTACACTCACTACTTTACATTGTAGCAAAGTGTCATTTCTTCAGTGTTGTCACATGAAGAGATATAATAAAATATTTACAAAAATGCGAGGGGTGTCCTCACTTTTGTGAGATACTGTATGTGCATTTTTTTTTTTAAGCCTTGAAAATACAGAAAAATACATGTCCTCTGTTGTACTGAAATCCCAGGTGGTAATATTGGTCTTGCACTACTAGACTTCCAAACTATAAAATAAGGAGGGGGTGTCCTGTAGTGCAGAAGGGGATCTCTGGCAGAGGTGACAACACTGTTCAGGATTTCAGTGCAGCAGAGGCAGTTAGTATGTTGTTAGCTCACCTTAGGAAATTCTCTGGATTTCCGGCAGCTGAACTGATATTTTTATGTACTTGTAGCATTTTATACAGGGATAAAACATAAATAAAGTATGTATTTATTTCAGTCATTTTAATGATGTGCTGAAGGATTTTTTGTGCCCAGATACATATTTTAAGGTTTACAATTCAGTGTAACAAATTCAGCGCAATCACTACTGCAAGAACAAATAAGTGTGCAACCAAAATATAATAAATTGAATTAAACAAATGAGTGTATTATACTAGATGCCTTTACTAAGGAAGCTGTTTCCAGAGCCTTGTTTCAGACACGTATAATTATTC
The DNA here is from genome assembly GCA_018402905.1 of Glandirana rugosa. Lineage (NCBI taxonomy): Eukaryota > Metazoa > Chordata > Amphibia > Anura > Ranidae > Glandirana > Glandirana rugosa. The sequence goes on from BLSH010036609.1 coordinate 1,954,761, forward strand.
TCCTCCACTGGAAAAGCACTACCCCTCCATCCCCTAAGGAATGGCTAGACCATATGGGTACTACTTTAAGATATGAAAAGGTCATTTACCAGCATCGTGAATGCCCTGCTAAATTTGAGAGGGTTTGGGGAGGTTGGCTTGATGCACCAGGCTTGGCCCCAGTAGACCTGATTATAGATAGGATATGTGAGTAGAATTCTGTTGGTTACTCAATTCTGGGTATTACTATGCAAGTTTGGAGTGTGCAATATTAATGCTTTATTGGCACTATCATTTCTGGTTTTCAGCCACTAGGTGGCCCTGCATGTTCTCTTTAGTGAGCTCTATGTAGTTGGAAGCTGTAATTGCCTATATGTTTTTTACTGTTTTGTACTTTACAACTTTCTTCTGATTTAAAAAAACAAATGAGTGCCTATTGCAAAAAAAAAAAAAAATTGAAATGCTGCTCGTACTTTTAAGTGTATTCACAGCATTACACCCCAATACCTATAAATTGAACATATACCAGTGCAGCGCAATTCATACATACCATATGCATATAAAACTCAAAATAAACATAAAATAAAAACAGTCTCTGGTTAGTCATATGACTATATGTGCTATAAGTGTCCTCTGCACCACTGTATACTAAACACGCTTCAAAGGCTATGTTCAGTGAACCTCCACTTCTATACAAAGTGCCCGCTCACCTTCACCTCTATACAAAGTGCCCGCTCACCTCCACCTCTATACAAAGTGCCCGCTCACCTCTATACAAAGTGCCCGCTCACCTCCACCTCTATACAAAGTGCCCACTCACCTCCACCTCTATACAAAGTGCCCATCCACCTCATATCAGACCCGACTACGGAGTCTTATATGCCTTATCCAATCCTCCTCCTCCTTGGATCCAATTATGTGTTGTTCAAGTGTGTGGCACTGTGTGGTACAACAGACACTTATAGCACATATAGTCATACAACTAACCAGAAACTGTTGTTTTTGTTTTTTCTTTGTTTTTTTTAATGTTTATTTTGAGTTTTATATGCATATGGTATATGTATGAATTGTGCTACACTGGTATATGTTCAAAACATTTTAAGGTTTCCTGCAGCGTCTTTCTCTTGTCCTGGCGTTGACATCAAATAGCAGTTATAAAGTACAGCAGTGCCAGGATTCTATAGCTGCCAGCTATAGAGATAAGACAAGTAATGAACTTTGATAAAACAGAAAACGCCACAGGTCCAGATAGCATTATAAAATGCAGCTGTAATCACAGATACCTACTCTCCCTAACTCCATACTTCATGAATGGTCGGGGTGAAATAAAATTCAGAATCTAGAATAGATAACAGAGACAGCAATTATGAATTCACCATAATGAAGACTATGGCCTTGACCCTTACCATCACAGACTTACTGCTGAAGTGGTTCTAAAGGCAGAAGTTTTTTTTACCTTAATGCATTCTCTGCATTAAGGTAAAAAAACCTCCTTGATGCAGATCACCCCCCCAGCCCTATCTCGATCCAGCGATGTGCATGAGTGCAGCGACTCTCCCGGGTCTCCCTCTCCTCATTGGCTCACACAGCAGTGGGAGCCATTGGCTCCCACTGCTGTCAATCACAGCCAGAGATCCAAAGAGGAGAGGCTTGCTATTGAGGGCACTTGGCCGGGGGAGGAGCAAGGACCACCAGCGGGGGACCCAAAAATAAGGAGGATCGGGGGTGATCTGTGCAAAACCATTGCACAGAGCAAGCAAGTATATCAGGTTTGTTATTTAAAAAAAAAAAAAAAAATTACAACCTAACCAGTTGCCGACCGCCCGCCGTGGCTTGACGGTGGCAACTCGGCTCGTTATTGCGAAACGCCGTCAGGTGATAGCGGCCGTGAGAACGAGCATCATGAGCGTGCGCGCTCACCGTTTTTCCGGGGGTGCCAGGGAGCGGGTAGGGTGGACTCGATGTCCGTTGGCTACCCGCGATCACTCCCCCAGAGTGACAAAACAGGGTCCATGTATGTAAACACTGTTCTCCGTTCTGACAGAGGAGGAAGGGATGTGATCACAGGCTCCCTGGGTATGGAAGCCGCGATCACTCCCCTCCCGCAGCCAGCCCAGCCCCCATACAGTTAGAGCATACACAGGGAACACAGTTAACCCCTTAGAAGCCCCCTGCAGGTTAACTCCTTCCCTGCCAGTGACATTTATATAGTAATCAATGCATTTTAACCAGTTCCACACTGCCTACCGTCTATTTACGGCGGCAGTGTGGACGCCGGGCGAGAATCGCCATAAAAAAGCGGCGATCTGCGAATGGCCGCTAGGGGGCACGTGCACCCGCCGCACTCCTGAGGAGTGTGCCCGCAGCTCGGGCGGACCCGATGTCCGCCGGCAAGCCGCGATGAGCGGCCACAGGCAAAGAACGGGAACCGCCAATGTAAACACGGCGGTTCCCCGCTCTGTTAGTGGGGGCATGAGTGATCTACTGATCCCTGTCACTGGGATCAGTTAGATCTCTCATGCCCATGGTAGCCCAGTCCCCCGACAGTTAGAAAACACCCAGGGAACATAGTTAACCCCTAGATCGCCCCCTGCAGGTTAACCCCTTCACTGCCAATGACATTTATACAGTAATCAGCGGACATTTAAATTTCTGATCGCTGTATAAATGTCATTGTTCCCAAAAAAGTGTCAAAAATTTCCGACATGTCCGCTGCAATATCGCAGTACCGCTAAAAATCGCAGATTGCCGCCATTACCAGTAAAAAAAAAAAAATAAATAAAAACCCCAGAAATGAATTCTCACCATCCGTAAACGCGGCCACTTTTGAGCAAACCAATCAATAAACGCCGATTGCGATTTTTTTTTATCACAAATATGAGGAAGAATATAAACTGGCCAAAACCGGTGAAAAAAAATGTTTTTTTATATTTTTTTTTGGATTTGTATTTTAGCAAAAAGTAAGAAACTTGGGGGTTTTTTTTGCAAAATGGTCGCTCTTCTTTTGTTTATAGCGGTAATCAGAAATGGCGCAGAGGGGATCAAATACCACCAAAAGAAAGCTCTATTTGTGGGAAAAAAGGACGCAAATTTTGTTTGGGTACAACATCGCACGACCGCGCAATTCTCAGTTAAAGCGACGCAGTGCCGAATCGCAAAAAGTGCTCTGGCCCTAACCTGGGAAAATCTTCCGGGGCTGAAGTGGTTAATAGCACTGATCGCTGTATAAATGCCAATGGTAACTAGTGGAAAAAAAAAAACTCATAAATGAATTCTCATCATTCATAAACGCAGCAACTTTTGCGCAAACCAATCAATATATGCCGCTTGCGATTTTTTTTTACCAAAAATATGAAGAATATAAAATTGGCCAAAACCGATGAAAAAAAATGGTTTTTTTATATATTTTTTTTGTACATGTATTATAGCAAAAAGTAAGAAATATTGTTTTCTTTGCAAAATTATCGCTCTTCTTTTGTTTATATCGGTGATCAGAAATTACGCAGAGGCGATCAAATACCACCAAAAGAAAGGTCTATTTGTGGGAAAAAAAGGATGCCAATTTTGTTTGGGTACAATGTTGCACGACCGCGCAATTGTCAGTTAAAGCGACGCAGTGCCGAATCGCGAAAAGTGCTCTGGTCCTAAACTAGGAAATCCTCTCGGGGCTGAAGTGGTTAAGGCTATTTTCACACTGGGGTGGGGGGGGGGGGGGGCGGGAGCGGTAAAGCGACGCTAGTTTCAGCTGCGATTTTCCACTGTTATGCAGGGTTTTTCCGGCCACAGTAGCAGAACTGGTTCCGGCCCAGACTTTCTGCTCCACCCAAACACATCTCCACCTGCATTTAATGATCAGGAAGAGATCTCACTGCAGCTTGATCCTGGATCTCAGTGGAGGAAGGCTGAGAGAGCTCTGAGTGCTATTTTGGACTCAAAAAACAAGGTTTGCTCTGTGCTAATGTTTTGTGGGTGACGGGGCCAGCCCATATCATATAGTGAGGTATCACGATTGTTAAGTTTAGCGCTAGACGGCAAGGTTTTGATTTCTGTTTTCATTTATTTGATCCTGCAAACCTTCTACAATAAACCTGGCAACCTGCTGGATTTTAAAGAAGTTGGCCTGCCTGCTGAGTATTTTTCCTCCGAAAATCAATCCAGATGAGCTAATCGCCCACACCTCATATTACATGGTTTGTGGTAAATCTAAAGGAATATGGCCAGCCCAATGCCACTTTTATAATAAAATACAAAAATAAAACAAACAACCCAAGCCTTGTTTTAAAAAAAAAAAAGTAGCTTTCTCTGCAATACTCTCTGCTCTCCATAACTGTGCCCCACAGGCTCCATATTGAGTGACACGACTAAATGATTATACCCACTTCCTGAGAGCCCAGGCCATTACGGGGCAGTGTCATGACACCAGTCTGGGTTTATAATACACTGCTGCAGAGCACAGAACCCATGTCAGTACGTGACTGCTATTCTCTGCAATATTCAGCACAAATGACAATTGTTTCACAAAACAGAAAGTAGAGAAAATCTGGAACATGGAACCAAGCTTTTATTTTTTAAATTAGAATAGAGGAAGGCTAAAACCTCTGTCAGCATGTTATTGCCATCTGTATCCCGGTTACAGTTTTTCCTAACAGAAGCTCCAGATTGCGATAAATCCCAAACAGGGGTTCCAATCCTTTCCATACGCTTTCCAAAACAAACAAAAAAAAAATATCACAAGACTAACAATTAAAGTGATTGTAAAGTCTCACATTTATTGTATTAAAATAAACATGTTTTACCTGCTCTACCTGCTCTGTGCAATGGTTTTGACCTTCCTCTTCTGGGGTTCCCCACCGGTGCTCCAGGCTACTCCTGTGTGCCACCATAGCAAGCCACTTACTATGGGGGCACACCTGCAGGCTCACTCCTGAGCCATGCTGTGTCCATAGACACACACATTGTGGCACGGCCCCACCCCCCAGGTTCCTGCTCATAGCATTTGATTGACAGCAGTAGGAAGCAATGGCTTCTGTTGCTGCCCAATTCCATGTGAGAAAAAAGGAGAAAAAAGACTGCAGCCAGGCACAGCACCAGATTCCTGACAGGTTCAAGTAAGTGTAGAAAGGAGGGGGGGATAGTTAGAGGGGTGCTTTACCTTAAAGCAGAGCTCCACCCAAAAGTGGAACTTCTGCTTTAAATACTTCTTGCCCCCTGACATGCCACAATTGGCACAATTGGGGGGGGGGGGGAGCGGGTACACAGTTTTAGACAGATGCCTTGCTCCTAACCTCCTCATTTGGTCGCCTAGACCACTCTTCCTCTCCCCCTAGGAGGCCCCTCCCTCCCTGCATTCTTCTGGGACATGTCACAGGTCCCAGAATATTGCCTGGGCATTGACACAGTGCAGCGCGACTCCCAAAAGTGGAACTTCCGCTTTAAGCACTCCTCGCCCCCTTACATGCCACATTTGGCATGTAATTCTTTTGGGGGAGTGGGTACCTGGATTAGAAAGGTACTTCCTGTCCCACTTTCTCCTTCCATCTCTCCTGGCCACCTAGGCGACTGCTCTTCTCCCCCTTCCTCCTGGCAATTTTCTGGGACACATCACAGGTCCAAAAAGATTGCCTGTCCACTAGGAGAGTGCAGCAGTGCGCACCCTGCCGTGAAGCCGCAAGCTGTCACGGCCGGGTGCCCACAGTTGCTATGATGGCGACGCGGAGAGGAGGGGAAAGGAGCTTGGGCGGTTGTATCGCTGGACTGTGGGACAGGTGAGTGTGTGTTTATTAAAAATCAGCAGCTACACTTTTTGTAGCTGCTGACTTTTAATAAACTAAAAGACAAGTGGAATTCCGCTTTAAGGTAAAAGAAAAAAAAAAAAAACAGCCTTTAGAACCACTTTAACTTATTTTACGTTCACTCTTTATTTCTGTTAAATATACTGTACCATTTAAAGCATTTTGTTAAAGGAGTTGTAAATCCTCTATGCATAAAGGTGAAAAACCTTCTGTGCTGCAGCTGCCCCCAGAGCTCCCCTTTTACTTACCTGGGCCCAGCAGCTCTAGCCGGTGTCTCAGGTCCTCATTGGATAGATTGATAGCAGCGCAGCCATTGGTTCCCACTGCGGTCAATCAAATCCAGTGACATGGGAAGCAGTAGGTGGGGCTGAGTCCTGCTGTTTGTGTCAATGGACGCAGCAGCAGGACTTGGGAGCGTGCCCGCACAAGTGCCCCCATGGAATGCGGTTCTCCATGGGGAAACTCGACGAGGAGCAGCAGTCAGGAGCACCGTCAAGGGACCCCAGAAAAGGTGGATCGGGCCGCTCTGTGCAAAGCCCATGCACAGAGCAGGTAAGTATAGGCATGTTTGCTATTTAGAGAAAAAAAAACCCATGAACGTTTACCATCACTTTAAATCTGTTTGATGAGTGCAACAAAATATCCATTGATCTGCCAGAAAGTTTTATAACCTCTGCCTTTGCCTTCTAATTTTCTCTGTTCCCAGTTCTCTCTGGTGAATACGTAACACTTCAAACCTTTATTATGGAGAAGACAAAAAAGGGGAAGGTGTTCTGTAGTTGTAGCACTCCTTGTCTAGGGAAGAGCCTGTGTTTGTTCAGAACAGGGTTCAGCTCTGAACCAGTTAGTCAGCTGTCATTCCTGGACCAATGAATTTGACCTAATATGACCATGTGGCTAAATTAGGTCAAAGATGGCACAAGCATCTCCACCTCTGTGTATAGATCAGATTCAGTGCAGGGAATTCCCGGCCCACAGATCATTGGAGAACAAATGAGAGCTGACTTCCTGGTTCGGACCTGAACCGCACTCCAAACACACGCAAGCTCATCCCTATTCTTGTCCTGTCCTAGGGCAACAAGTGTGTTACTGTCAACATAAAGGTAAAAGGTCTGCAAAAGTAAACAGATGCAGCTGCCACATCTATGGACTCGTAGCTGCAATATATTACATGCAAGTTTTTGGTTTAGATACACATTGTTTTGTGCTCACCTGTTTGTTGGGGTGCTAAAGGTGAAAGATAGGAGCTGGTTCCAGAAGGGTTCATTCTCAGAAATGGACTCTGTTCCGGACAGTTTCTTCAAATAGTCATTTTCAGAGAGTTCGCTAATCGTGCTGCTGTTGGCACCCATGTTGCTAGAGGATCAGTAGTCTGATCATTCCTAAAGAGCAAACACACAAAGACACATCACACATCATAGATTCAAAGAAGAATGCACTGTGTATTGTCATCTGAACAAGAACATAATGACCTCGAGACAAAAAATTCAGACAGGTCCATCCAAAAGTTACTGAGCTGAAATGAAAACGGTGTTCCACCAATTTCATTACCACCAATGCCTGCAGTATTGCAGAGAAACCACTATTCAGTCATTCTAACCAGTATAACCATTCAAAAGTTCTGGAACTGCAACCAAGCAGCAATCGTCTGGTACCGAAGCAAGAGATAGTATCAAAAAATCCTGATTGGAGGCAATTCCAGGGCATCGGATTAGTTCAATGTTCCAATGACAGGTATACACTTTAGGGTCCTTATACACATAGCTGTCCGTTTTCACAGACTCCGCTAGCTCAGCAGGGATCGATCTGTTGGTCTCAGCTGAGCCAGCGGATGACAGGTCAGTCTCTGCTCACTGTGCTGAGACGGACCTGTCAGAGCCCTGCAGTCTTCTATGTGAGTTCGCATGAGAATGGGTCCGTTTGTCCGTTTTCATCCGCCAGATGTCTGGATCGGACAGCGGCGGAGGTCAGCGGATAGGTCACTGCTCACATCCATTGCTCCATAGAGGTGAATGGAGCATCCAATCAGGTCCGCCTGAAAAACGGACAAGTCGCACCTAATCGGTCCGCATGTGTGAAAGGGGCCTTATTAAACTGCAGACTAGCTGCTGTTTAATTCGTTTCAGCTATAATTTTATTTAAATCAGATTTTATGGATTTAAATTGATTTTTTTTAATCAAATTTATTTTAATACAATGCCTTTGAAGTAAAAATGTATCTAAAGATAGTTTTCTATTCAAAATACATTAACAATTTTGTTTATTCAGCATGAAATGGAGCTTAGTTATGTGTAGCATGAGGCTGTATATTCTGCAATATTTACATTTGGTAAACTCATTCAACAAATCCAAGCTCTGCAAGCTGAGATAACATGCACTGCATTGATGCATTCACACAATTTCACAGAAACCATCAGATAAAAGAAAGTTAAGGAATATTCCTTTATCCCATTGCTTTGAAAATCTATGTACACTATAAACTGTATGATTGACTCAGTTATGATATTGCTGTTTTAATAACCTGACAGCTTATTATTCTAAATAGAAAACCTTAATTTTGTTTGCAAATATTAAATATTCTAATTACCAGCAAGAATAAGTCCTTACATTTAACCACTTCCCGACCGCCGGACGTCTAAAGACGTCCTTGTCTTTGAGTGGTGATATCTGAATGATGCCGGCACCTACCAGCATCATTCAGGTATCATTTTTTTCCGCTATAGTGGTGAGTTTCTGTTCCTGCAGAAATCTGCAGGCCGCCAGCCCTTCACCAATTTACATTCCTGAATAAGAACGACCATTAATCTTATAAATTATAAACGTTTGTTTTAATTCCAAAAGATAAATCTTATTATTCGACAGTCCAATAATTTTGTCGTTATAGTATTGACTCAGTTAGTATGTCAAATATCACATGTATCTAAAAGTTTCGTTACCCTATTTCCTTATAAGGAATTGAAAGAAAATAGACTACCAAAGACACTTTAACACACTTACGTAGTTACGTCACGTACAATAGAGTCGAACGTCTCGA
>BLSH010036609.1:1965495-1989003 GCA_018402905.1 Glandirana rugosa
AAAATAAAAAACGCGATATTAATTTTTTTCTGCCGTCAGTAAATCAAGTGTGATCAATTTTCAGTGATTGGCACCATAGCTTGCAGACTCTATAACTTTCACAAAGACCAAATAATATACACTATTTTTTTTTTTTTTTACCAAAGATAGGTAGCAGTATAAATTTTGGGCAAAATTTATGAAGAAAAATTACTAATTTGCAAAATTTTATAACAGAAACGAAGAAAAATTCATTTTTTTACAAAATTTTCGGTCTTTTTTTAATTATAGCGCAAAAAATAAAAAACCCAGCGATGATTAAATACCACCAAAAGAAAGCTCTATTTGTGTGAAAAAAAGGACGCAAATTTCATTTGGGTGCAGTGTTGCATGACTGGGTAATTGTCATTCAAAGTGTGAGAGCGCTGAAAGCTGAAAATTGGTCTGGTTGTTAAGGGGGTTTAAGTGCCCAGTTGTCAAGTGGTTAAAGAGAAAGTGTAAAAAATAAAAAAAAAGGTAAAATAAATAATTAAAAAAAAAAAAAAAATTTAAAGCGCCCCGTCCCCGCGAGCTCGCGCACAGAAGCGAACGCACGCGTTAGTTGCGCCCGCATATGTAAACGTTGTTCAAATCACACATGTGAGGTATCGCCGCGTGCGTTAGAGCAAGAGCAATAATTATAGCCCAAGACCTCCAATGTAACTCTAAACATGTAACCAGGAAAAAATTTTAACGCATCACCTATGGAGATTTTTAAGTACCAAAGTTTGGCGCCATTTCCTGAGTGGGCGCAATTTTAAAGCGTGACATGTTGGGTATCTATTTACTCGGCGTAACATTATCTTTCACAATATACAAAAAAATTGGGCTAACTTTACTGTTCTGTTTTTTTTTTTAATTCATAAAACTTTTTTTTCCAAAAAAAACGCATTTGAAAAATTGCTGTGCAAATACCGCGTGACATAAAAAGTTGCAATGACCACCATTTTATTCCCTAAGATCTCTGCTAAAAATATATATATAATGTTTGGGGGTTCTGAGTAATTTTCTAGAAAAAAAACAATGATTATTACATGTAGGAGAGAAATGTCAGAATTGGCCTGGTTGGAAAGTGGTTAAAGAGCACCTGTCATTTCAGAACCATCATGGCAGCGCCTGTTAGCGGGCAACCACTCACCTGCTGCCGTCACGTCCTTCAGCCAGGCTCCGGCACTTGTGATGGGGAGGGGGAGAAGAGCGAAGCACGGGGAGGCTGCATCACTGGATGAGTTTCTGATTATTAAAAGTCAGCAGCTCCACTTTTTATAGCTGCTGACTTTTAATAGGTTGAAAGTCCACTTTAAAGGAAGAGACTGCCGCATCTATGGCTGGCATGTTCCATTTCTTAAACTTTTCCTCCATGGGATATGAAAGGGAGGAACGAAAATCCTGTCAGGATGTTCCGAATCAGCATACACCGCCTGTTCCAACAGCGGGTTTAAGGGGAAAGCCTGTGCAGCCCGAGGAAGTTTCAGGGACCCCAAAAAGGACAAGGGAGCCACTAGTCTTTCAGGGGATAAAACACTAGGGATTCGACTAGGCTCCTCAGGAGCTACTGACGACATGGATGTGCCTTTCCCTGTAGTGTTAGTCCTGCTCCTCTTTTTTGAAGATATTGTAAGCCACAAAAAGGCATTACCTGGATTTAATATTTACATACCCCAACATTGAGACCCTTTAATAGGGCTCACCAAACCCCTATGCAACAATCCTGCTAAGCACCTTAGCCTGCCAAGCAACACCTGGTGACCCGGGTAAGTAGAAATGAATCGCTGAAAATGCCTGGTTCAGAGTCTGCTCTGTGTCCCACAGCTATCCTCTGGAAGCACCGCATGCTTGGCCTACACAGCCTAAATTAGCTGGCTGTGCGCTGGAACATACTGCGCATACGCGCGCGGGCAATCGATCCCGCCAACGTACGGGCACAGCTGTATTCGCCTATGACACAAATCTTTGCACGCCCAGATTAGGCTATGGCCCATATGGGGCTCCGTGAGCGTACCATGCCTGTGGTGAAGACGCGTGCGCCATGGCCGCCAACAAACTCCCAAGCGTCATGCGGTGGTCCTCCTACAACTGGTCATTGTCACCAGTGCAATGCCAAAAGATGATCCTCCGCATGGTTAAGTAATCACAAATTCCTATGTATTTGGAACTGTATATCTGAAAAAACATCATGATGCCCTATGAGATGGTGAGGTACATAGCCATATTGACCATATAAATCAGGGCTTGACAAATTTGCCTTGAATCTAGGAGCCGGCTAAAAAAGTTAGGAGCCAGTTTTTTATAGCGTAGTGTGGGGTTGTCAGCGCCCGGGGTAAGACAAGTAATTTGCGCCCCTAACCCTAACTTACTCACAGCAGAGCAGCCAGTCAATAACTCCACCATTACATCAGGGTTATAGGCTGGCCAGAAAGAGTGACACTAAAAAATCTGTTATGGGGGAAACTCCTTATTATGCGGAATGCATCGTGACTGCGGCATGTAAAACACCCTCATCTGCTGTCTAATAGAGCTTAAGGGTGGCAAAAACATGTCTCTACTGCACATTATTACCACCAAACTTGCACATCTAAACAAAGCCTTAGTGACATTGTAAATAAAATATAAAAAAAAGTTTAAAGTATTCCAGCGCTGCTGATCTTCTGCTGCCTCTTTGCAGCCACTTCCTTCCTACATGTGTGTCCCCCACAGTGACTTTTCATTGCTCTGGTGGGTTTGCGGTCACCATGAAATACTGGAGCCCAGCTGCATATAGAGTGGTAATTGTTGATGGTACACAGGGCTTTATCACAATTTTGTTGCTTAGCATAAAGGTCACGTTTCTCGCGGTGTGACATCATCTTTCATATTATACAAAAAAATGATGGGCTAAATTTACTGTTTAGTTTTTTTTTATTCATTAAAAGTGTATTTTTTTCCAAAAAAATTGCGCTTGAAAGACCGCTGCGCAAATGTGACATAAAATATTGCAGCAACTGCCATTTTATTCTCTAGTGTCTCTGCTAAAAAATAATATATAATGTTTGGGGGTTCCAAGTCATTTTCTAGCAGAAAACACTGGATATTTAATTGTAAGCCACTAATGTGAGAGAGGCTTTAGTCTTTAAATGGTTAAACTTTCCTGATAGCCTGGAAATCATTGCTTTGAAAGAAGAAGATACATTGTTTGTTTCTACTTAGAATGAAGAAAAGTAACAAATATCCCGGGCAGCTGGCCAAGTTTAACAGCTGTTAGATGAAGCAGAGAACTCTCTGCTCTCGCTGAATCCGACTCGCTGTTTTAACATGGGGAGAGAAGGAACGGCAGTCACTCGCCAGGACGCGATTTCTGGTCGCCATGGCGACCTGGCGCCCAGGGTTTGTCGAGGCCTGATATAAATGCATAGTGGGTTGGTAATATTAGGAAGCTAAGGGGTTAAGTCAGGTATACAGTTCCAAATGCATAGGAATTTGTGATTACTTTACCATGAGGAATGTCCTTTGGCATTGCACGGGTGACAATGACCAGTTGTAGAAGGACCACCAAACCTGTTTTTTACTCTGTATACAAACCATGAGGTATGTGATGATAATAGTTGACCACTGAATATATTCATTGCTTATATAAGAGACTACAACCAGGGCCTTCTTTAAGGCAGGGCAAAAGAGGCAGCTGCCCTGGGCACTGTAATTTTTGTGGGGCCCAAAGCAGATGCCTCATACTTGCCAACTATCCTGGTTTAAATTCCCTTGTCCTTTGATGTTTTAGTCCTGTGCTGTGTCCCCATATCTAAGTGTGAAGTGCTGCTACTAATGCTGCCCATCTCTGCCCTATTGTTATGTACAGATGACTCACCTGCAGACCCTGTGTTTACGTGTAAATAACCTGCATTGATATGTAAATAGTGGTGGCTGGCGGCATTGATATGTAAATAGAGGCGAAATTCATATGCATCTCATGCCCCCCTGAGGTCATACCACCATCACCTATACTGAATGCTGCCCACTGGGGAAGTAAAGGGGAATGCTTAAAAGGCATGTCTGCAACTGTGGTCATTAAGCCTAACATCAGTTTGTTCTGCAAAGGTAAGCAAATTGGTGGCGGGGGGGGGGGGGGGGAGATAGTGTGTGGTGTGCAGAGGTAGGCAGAGAAGGAATTATAGATTGGGGGGCACAGCTGAGCAAAGAGGGAATGTGTAGAGGTAAAGAAGGTGGGTGCAAAGATGAGCAGAGGAGGCAGGTAATGTTAAAGGGGGGTGGAGATGTAGTGATTAGCAGGGGTTTTAGGAAGCAAAAGGTGTACTGACAGGGTGCATAAAGATGTAGGTCGTGTGTAGGACAGCCCATTAATTTCAATGGGCTGCTCTATGCGCTAGAAATGCGGAAGAAAGTCCCTAACCTTTTTTCAAAATCACACAGTGCCACAGCACGTCAGTGTTAATGGCACTGCTGTGTATCTGCTGAATAGCAGCACGTTTCTGTGATGTCAGGAAAGCAACTTTGCATTACCCAGTCAATGGTTTGCAGGCAATGAGATGATGTGGTGTAACCTCTAGCAACCAATCAGTGAGCAGTAATGATGTGCAGAAACCTCTAGCAACCAATCAGTGAGCCGTATTGATGTAAAGTAATCTCTAGCAACCAATCAATAAGCAGAAATCATGTGCTGTAACCTCTAGCTAATAATTAGTGAGCCGTAATGTGTGCTGTAACCTTTAGCAACCAGTCAGTAAACGGTAATGATATGCTGTAACCTCTGGCAACCAATCACAATCGATGCCTGATCTGATTCAGTAAGCTTATTTTGAGTCTAGCTGCTATTTGTTGTATGTCTCAGAGCAGGTAGAAAGCAAAATTGTATGGAGGGGGGCCCAAGAAAATGTTTGCCCAGGGTCCAATCAATATTAACCACTTCCCAACCGCCATATGCAGAATGGCGGCCGGGAAATGGTTTAGTTATCCTGACTGGGCGTCATAGGACGTCATGGGGGAGCACATCGCGGCGATCGGTGGTGTGGGGGGATCAGTCTGACACCCCGCATTAGCGATCTCGGTAAAGCGCTTCCATCAGAAGCACTTTACCATGTGATCAGCCGTGACCAATCACGGCTGGTCACAGTGTAACACAGGAAAGCCGTTTATCGGCTTTTCCTGTACTCGGGTCTGCAGACCTGAGCAGTAGAGAGCCGATCAGCTGCTCTCCTGACAGGGGGTTTTTGCTGATCACCACACTAGACCACCAGGGAGCCTGCCCAGGAACCACCAGGGATGTGCCCACCCAGGACCACCAGGGAGCCAACCAGGGAGCCGATCAGGACCACCAGGGAGACCACCAGGTAAGGGGCATAATGCCCAATATGGATGGCACTCAGTGCCACCTTCAGATGCCACCCTAGACCACCAGGGAATGGGCCCCTATCAGTGCATCTGCCCATCAGTGCCCCCCAGTGCGTACAAGTGCCACCTACCAGTGCCACCTACCAGTGCCCAGTGCCACCTATGAGTGTCAGTGCCGTCTGAGTGCCCCATCAGTGCCGCTTATCAGTGTCTGTCAGTACTGCATATCAGTGCCCGTCAGTGCTGCTTATCAGTGCCGCCTATCAGTGCTCATCATTGCTGCATAGAAGTGCCTCATCATTAGTGCCCGTCAGTGCCGCCTTATCAGTGCCAATCAGTACTGCCTCATCAGTGCCCGTCAGTGTAGCCTCATCAGTGCCTATCGGTGATGGAGAAAATTGACTTATTTACAAAGTTTTGTAACAGAAACAGAGAATTTTTTTTTCAAAATTGTTGGTATTTTTTTTATTTGTAGCGCACAAAATAAAAACCGCAGGGGTGATCAAATACCACCAAAAGAAAGCTCTATTTGTGGGAACAAAAATGATAAAGTTGTTTGGGTGCAGCGTCGCACCACCACGCAATTCTCATTCAAAGCGCAACAGCACTGAAAGCTGAAAATTGGAATGATAGGAAAGTGTTCTAAGTGCATAGTAATGAAATGGTTAAAGACGGCCATGTCTCCAACAATGGAGCCAACTAGAGTCTATTGAAAGGAGTATCAGATGGTTTTTGAATGTGTGTGCATGTCTCTTATGCTTTTTGATATGTACATAAGTGAATATTTTTATCATGTAACAATAAATCATTTCGACATTTTTTTTACTAACGTTAGGGTACCGTTATAGTCCTTTAGAATTAATTTGTTAGGGTCCATTTTTTGTGTTTTTTAATATAATCAATGGTATCAGTGGGAACTTATCTGAGATACAGATATTGCTCATTGCTCAGGGAACCCCTAGCAACCTCTGGAGGAACCCATGGCTTCCATTGAACCTTGATGGAACTCTGCAGCAGACAGTAGCTATCCTTTATTTTATTTTTTTTAATTTTTCTTCTTTATATCTATCTGGAGCTGATGTCATCAAGTCCTCATCTATAAACATCCTATTTCTCTAGTAGACTGTGTGGTTCTTTGTTAATATCCATAAGTGTGTAGTCCATATGCAGGACAACGCTGTTAAACCTAAATCAATATTTGTATGTCCCTCTGACTCCGCACTACAGGACGCTACAATGGAGGAACATTCCAGGATGTTAATTACTAATCTTGTACACATAACCACTTCCTTGTGTCTGACCACACCAAGAAAAGCTGACAACATAATCACCCTTTTGTAGTCAAGATATCACAAGTGAAATCTGTAGCAACAAATAGTCACTTCTTATCACGACAAAAAAAATCCTTCAAAAAGGAGAATTAAACATCTAATGAATCATGAATCCCCTCCTACATAGCAATTATCATGGCAGCAGTTGATAAAATTGTTAGGGACATTTCAGAATCACGAAAATTTCTATATTGTTAGCAAAGCCGCTCCATGTCCGCTTGAAATGCTGCTAACAGACCAAGGCTAGGTTCACATCTATGCGGCTCTGGGGGCTGCATTTGCACGGGCATGGCAGCCTAGTGATTCTTTTGAATTGGCTGCTGTGCCTGTGTTTCATGCAGGAAAATGGTTTCTGCACTTTTTTCAAAACGCAGCCATAGGGAAATTGCACAGTGCTTTTTCACCATGCGATTTCTTACAACTGAAAACGTGCTGCAGTTTCAGATGCGTGGGGTTGCTATTAAGAATGAATGGCAGCCCCGTGCATCTGCAAAGGAGCAGCGTCGTTTGGCTACGGGTGGTTGTGGGTGCAAGGACCCACACCCGCCTGCACAAGTGTGTACCTAGCCTTAAAGTGATATTAAACCTTTGTTTTTTGTTTTTACCTAAAATAACAAAGATGTCATACTTACCTGCTCTGTGCAATGGTTAAGCCCCGATTCTCCTATTCTGAGGTCCCCCACTGGCACTCCAGGCCCCTTCTCTTCGGTGAGTGCCGCCAGGGAAAGCCACTTTCCATGAAGGCACCCATGCAGGCTGGCTCCTGAGCCGCCCAGTCTGCGCCTATTAAGGCTCGCTTCACACTGCTGCGGCGCAAATTTTCAGCAAATTTAATTTGATTGCGATGCAAGTTTTTTCAGTTCAGACACAAGTGTGATTTCTACATGTGTTGGTGCGAATCTACTGCAAAGCTGTAGCTGGAAGGGGAGGCTCTCGCAGTGATGTGAATGGAAAATTGCATTTTCAATCCGTGTTCTATTGTAGTCCATGGAGCTGAATTCCCAACGCACAGCATCGCCCACGGATCAAATTCGCACAGGACCCTTTTTTTTTCACGGATTAAATTCGCAACGCATTTATGTGAACTGCCCTGATAGAACACTATGTTATTGGAGATGACTTGCGAATTTAATCTATGGCAACGGCTTAAATTCGCAGTAGAGTTCACAGCAGTGTGAACCCAGCCTGACACAGACTGGGTGACCTAGCACCACCCCCTGCTCCCTTGTCACAGCATTTGATTGACAGGAGTGGGAGTCAATGGCTACCGCTGCTATCAGTCTGCCCAATGAGGGGGGGGGAAAAGCAGCAAGAGCCACTGCTCTCCTGCACACAGATGAATCGAAATCAGACTCAGGTAAGAGTAAGGGGGAGGGTGGGGGGGGGGGTGTCCTGCAGCCCAGAAGGTTGTTTACCTTAATGCACAGAATGCATTAAGGTAAAAAAAAACCTTGAGGCTATAGGACCACTTTAAAGCGGATGTAAATGCTCACATATGCCAAATGCAGTGAAGTGAACAGCCTCAGATGATACACAGAGACTAAACAAATCTCCCTATATAATTATTACATCTTTATCTGCTGTCTTCATATTTATATACTGTTTAGAAAGTGCACATTCTGTTAGAATTTTCACTTGGTCATTCCCCTCTAGGAGGAGTTATTGCTGGACACAGACAGCTGATTGGAGGAAAGGAACGCACCCACCTCCACACACATGCAGAGCTCTGCTGTTAGCTGCAAAAAAAAAAAAAACAGACGATCTGTCACCCGATTTTCAGACCGTGTGTATGGGCCATTAGGAAGAAAAAAAATAACAACAATGTATCATCATCTTCTTTTATCAAAGCAATTCTCTGTATGAGGGAAGTTTAACCATTTAAAGACTAAACCTTTTCTGACATTTGTGCCTTACAAGTAAAAATCCAGTATTTTCTGTTAGAAAATGTCTTGGAACCCCCAAACATTATACATTTTTTTAGCAGAGACCCTAGAGAATAAAATGGCGGTTGTTGCAATATTTTATGTCACACGGTATTTGTGCAGTGGTCTTTCAAACACATTTTTTGGAAAAAATACACTTTAATGAATAATAAAAAAAAAAACGAAACAGTAAAGTTAGCCCTTTTTTTTTTTTTGCATAATGTGAAAGATGATGTTACTCCACGAGTAATGTCATCTTTATTCTAAGCAACAAAATAGTGATAAAGCCCTGTGTGCCATCAACAATTACCATTCTTAATGTGCAGCTGGGCTCCAGTATTTCATGATGAATGAAACCCAACAGAGCAAATGAAAAGTCAACGTGGGGGACACACATGTAGGCAGGAAGTGGCTGCAGAAGATCAGCAGCACTGGAATACTTTTCACCTTTTTTGTATTCTATTTAAAATGTCACTAAGGCTTCATTTAGATGTGCAGTTGGGTGGTAAAAACGTGCAGTAGAGACATGTTTTTGCCACCCACCAATGGCCTCCCATAAGCTGCATTAGGCAGCAGATTAGGGCGTTTTACATGCCACAGTCATGATGCATTCGGCATAATAAGGGGTTTCCCCCTATAACAGATTTTTTAGTGTCACTCTTTCTGGCCAGCCTATAACCCTGATGTAATGGTGTTATGTTGGAGTTATTGACTGGCTGCTCTGCTGAGAGTAAGTTAGGGTTAGGGGGGCGCAAATTACTTGCCTTACCCGGGGGGGGGGGGGCGCTGACAACCCCACACTACGCTAAAAAAAATGGCTCCTAACTTTTTTAGCTGGCTCCTAGATTCAAAGCAAATTTGTCAAGCTCTGTATTGGGTTATGCTGTAATTATTTATTAGGTTATTTTGGTCATTTTGTTTGTTATTGTGTCTTGTTTCTGTTCGGATTGTGATTTTTGTGTCTTTGTTAAATGTAACTATATCTTAAAGCGGAGTTGCACCCAAAAGTGGAACTTCCGCTTTAAGGGAAGGTGACCCCTCGACATGCCACAATTGGCATGTCATTTCTTTTCTGGGGGGGGTCCCAGGTCCACTTCCTCCCCTGGAGCCGCGGCTCTGGAAAGGAAGTCCACCTTTCCCCCTCGCTCTCGGCAATCTTCTGGGACACGTCACAGGTCCCAGAAGATACGCCGAGCCATTCACAGGCCGCAGCTCGACTCGCGCATGCGCAGTGAGCGCCCGCCTTTGAAGCCAAAGCCGGGTGCCCACACTTGTGATGCCGGCGCCGCTGAGGGGAGGGGGAGACGAGCGAGCCCTCGGGTGGCCGCATCGCTGGAACGAGGGACAGGTGAGTGGCCGATTGTTAAAAGTCAGCAGCTACCCTTTTGGTAGCTGCTGACTTTTAACAGGGTGGAACTCCGCTTTAATTTCCCTTGGGATTTAAAGTATTCAAAATCTGAATCTGCAGTGCCAGCTATTGTATTCTGACAGACGGCACCCGGGGCTGTCAGAATACCTGAACAGTGTCTGTATCTGAATGGATGCAGGTGCTGTTTCAAGGAGAAATTAACACCTAGCTCCTTCAGGCTGGGTTTACACTGGTACGTGGGAACCACTGAATGTGATTCGCAAAGGAATCATTTTGTATGGCTGAAATTACATCGCATCCGCACCCAAATGCTGCAGGACCCTTTTTTCCTCCTGCACCCGAATCGTATGCCAATCTGGCAATCACACTGCCTTTTGCCATCTGTTTCAGGTTGTCGTTAAAATAACATTAACACCCGCAGCAGATCGCATGGATGCCATGTGATTGCTTAGAATGTGATGCGGGAAAACGCAGCGAATCTTGTGTGCTTCCCGCATTGCATTAGTGTGAACCGAGACTCAACAACAATCGATTGCAAAAACTGACAAAATGTAATCCATGTATGGCCAGCTTTACAAAATCTTACACATAAAGACCTAAACTACAGAGGAAATATAAAAGAGGATTCAATGCAGCTCTGAATTCATTCATCTTTAGGGCCTCATGCACACGAGTGGTTTGTCCCACCAGCATCAAAAGCCGGGCATTTTTTGGCGCCCGAGAGGCAAGGTGCAGTGTCCAGCCCAGCTGCCAGCAGCCTGTCAATCTTTGACATGCTAAAATATGTGGGGGGCTGAACAGAGTACCAAGCAGAACTTGTGTTTAGGGATGTATGCATTGAGGAATTTTACATTCAGGGCATACATTCCTCTGTACGGCGTACAACCTGTCATTAACCTGTGCCTCCTGGGCACCCAATATGGATGGGATGTATCTCCTCGAGCAGGGCCCTCCGATTCCTCCTGTATTGAATTGTATTGTAATTGTACTGTCTGCCCTAATATTGTAAAGCGGTGCGCAAACTGCCGTATAATAATAACAACTCTGACGGGCCAAACTTCCCACGTGGCTATTTTGTTTAAATGCAAGCAGTACAAGTACCTGAGTCTGATCTGGTATCAGCCCCCTACAATCCACTGTACAGCAGAGGTCAGACAGGGAGAGGAAGAAGCAGCAAAAGGAGTAAATCAGTTGTGCTGAAGTGCAAGGAGGATGCTCATTATGGAGGGCATAGAGACCGGGCACCTGTCCTGTCATAGGCTGGGGAGTGTTACTGAACTGAAACAGAGGAAGTAAGGTCTCTTGCCCTGTCAGACACCGTTATGCTGTGTGGCATAGCTGTGTATTTCTCAGGACTGGATGTACAGAAAAACAAATCCTTTGGAAAGTAAAACAGCTCACACATGATTTCATCTGTGTATTTAGCTGCTTGCCGAGACGAAGAAGCTCCCGCGGTTATGTTATTTTGGCCAGGCTAATCAAGAGGCTGAAAACTCTAAACCCAAAAAACAAACAGGGAAAGAGGGAAGCGCCAGTGATGGAGGGGAACACTAACACTGCAGCACTGGAGGCGATCGCTTTGCTTGGTAAGTGGGCCATAGAGTGGGAATATTCTGCACATACAAGCACAGCATCAGAGAAAGCTCCTGGGGGCACCAAAATGTTCCATCTGTTCTAACAGTTTACTTCTGCTTTAAAGTGGAACTAAACCCTCCCAATCCAATACAGCCAGGAAGCTGCCATCTTAGCCTCTGTTTGATCTGCAGTTGCCATGGTGCTGCACATGTGATCAGTTATGACACCAGTCGAGTACAAGCAACAGTGAGTGTTATCATTCACAGCATGCCTTGAATACAACCGCTTTTGGAAATCGTTAAAGTGGAACTAAAGTTGAAAAATTTGTGAACAGGCAGGTACTTTATTGCAGAAGGGACAGATCTCTTCTCCACTAAAATACCCCTACCGGACTGTCTGTAATCCCCTCTACTGTAGAAAGAGCATGCACTGCTTACTGTATTATCTAGCATGGCGCCTGTGTGCAAAAGGACTGTACTCCTGCATGAGAGAGAGAGAGAGGGGTTCCCCTTAAAATCCGTACCAGACCAAAGGGCCTGGGGTATGCTCATGGATGGAGATCCCATGCCATTTTTTTTATTTTAATTTGGCATGGAGTTCCCCTTCAAGATCCCTAGAGCATAAGTCGCATGCCAAAGTCGGATCAGTGAAGACACTGATCCGACTTCAATGCCTTTCAATGGGCCAAAGTGGGATCAAAGTCGGACAAAAGTAGTACAGGAACCTTTTTCAAAGTCGGTCATTGTTTTTGTGACGTAATGCGACTTGTACTCCTAATGTCGGTCCGAGAATTGGACTAGTGTGAACACAGCCTCAAAGTCGGACCAGTTAAGACGGCTCTCATTAGGGAAATATTGATTTTGTGACATAATGCGACTTGTGCTCACAATGTCAGTCCGTGGACAAGTGTGAACCCAGCCTCAAACCAACAGTAGTGTGTAGTATTTTTACGATTAAAAATGTATATTCCTATACTTTAAAGGCACCCAAATTTTAAGGTGTAAATTTAGAGGGTAACATGTTACTGTGCACCTCTACTTTAACTCCCTGGTTTTGCACCCCCAACCCCCCCCCCCCCGACAGCAGGCAGGGGACCCTCTCCCCCGCGCCCGCTGTGATGTGAAAACAGCACAGCTGTGTGGTGCTCCTCTCGCACAGCTGCATCATTCCTCCAGACAGATCTGTGAATGAATAAACTACAAGTCCTGTCATCTTCCACCATGGCACACAGCTTGTAATTCTTAATGAACTGTGAGGGCGCTAATGAGCACCCCTTTTAATTCATGGATTCTTCCTGCCCTTCAATAACGGTCTGCCCAAATAGACAGCTGAACTGGGTTGTAGAAGCCCGATATTGCACACTGCGATCTGCTAATCAGAGGTGCAAAGCTCTGCAGAGGAAGACAAAATAAAATAGCAACATGCAAATTTTTTTACCTGCAAAAAACATGTATTTATTTTAAAAAGCACTGCTTGCCGACTGTGCACTGTAGCTTTACTGCTATAGTGAGGGCCGGCCGTGCAGAATTACGTATATACGATTCTGCTTATCCAGGTAGGACGTGCGCACGGGTCGGCCCGGCCCGGCTGTCACAGCACATTCCAATCACCAGGTCCTGTCCAATGATTGATCTGATCTTCCCCGAACACAGTTCTGTGAATGTAAACACAGAGCTGTGTTCAGTGACAGGGGATCTCATTGCTAAACAGGGGATGGAAATAACTATAACCCCAGTAAAAGCAGCACATTGCACACACACACACTGGTTAGGCACACATTTAACCCCTTGTACGCCCTAGATGTTTCTGTCCATTGTCATTAATACAGTGACAGTGCATATTATTAGCACTGATCACTGTAATAATAGCACCGTTGATGTCAGCGGCAGTTAGCTAGTTCCCCCCAGCGTCAGTTAGTATCAGATTGCCCACTGCAGTATTGCAGTCCTGTTATAAGTCGCTGGTCGTGGCCACTACTAGTATAAAAGATAAATACAAATTCCAGTATATATTCCATAGTTTGTAGATACTATAACTTTCACACAAACAAATCAATATACACTTATTCAGATTGTTTTTTTAGCAGAATAAATTTTGGCCAAAAAGTATGAAGAGATTTTTTTTTTCTACAGGATATGTTTTATAGCAGAAAGTAAAAAAAAAAAATATGTCAGTCTTTTTTAATCTATACAATACAAAAATAAACAGAGGTGATCAAATAGCACCAACAGAAAGCTCTATTTGTGTGAAAAAACATATAAAAATGTTATTTGGGTACAGCACTGCATGACTATGCGATTGTCAGTTAAACTAACACAGTGCAGAATAGCAAAAAAATGGCCTGGTCACGAAGGGGGGGGGTAAATCTTCTGAAGCTGAAGTGGTTAAATGAAATACAAAAAAAAACTGCACCACTGAGAGTGCACAAAAAAAAAAAAAAAAAAAAAAAAAAAAAAAAAAAAAACACAATTACAACATCACAATTTTCCTTAGTAAAAACTCTGCACTGCTAAATATAAAGGAATGCATTATAGAATGAAAAAGTATAATATGCTGTATCGAGACAACAAAATATAAAATACAAAACAAGAAGCATGCGACACGACAACGCATACATCACATTAATACAAGCTCATGATCCGTCCACCAGGCCACAAGTAAGCCAGATACTCAGAGCTTCCGAGCAAGTCTGGTAGTGACCCGGGTCACAAGGTCACGAGAATGATAGATATCAGATACGTATGCAAGATAAGATCACAGTCAGCAGGGCATTATAAACAATGCTGAATAATAATAATATGTCCATCTAGAAGCCAACAATCTAAACCTAGTAACCTGTGTAATAGAGCAGGGCCCTCGGATTTCTCCTGTATTGAATTGTATTTTAAAGCGGTTGTCAACCCTTGACAACCACTTTAACCTACAGGTATACCTATAATAAGGCTTACCTGTAGGTGCCCTGCATATCTCCTAAACCTGCATGGTTTAGGAGATATATAGTGAACCAACATGTGCCCACATCATCGGGCACATGCGCAGTGAAGAAACGGCCTCCGTGCTGGGTTCACACCTATGCGAATTACACCGCATCCTATTTGCAGGACACTTGAAAACAAGTTGATTTCAATGTGTCCGGTTCACATCTGTGAAGTTCATAGGCACTCCGCATTGCACAGAAAACATGTGTGTTTTCTGTGCGGTGCGAATTCCAGCCCCATGCTGTTCAATGGGAATGCATCTAATTCTGAGATGTGTTCCACTTTGAACGGAGATCTTTCCCCCCCTCCTCACTGCCCCTCCCCCCCATCAGTCGATGCACTGTGAGATCAGACAGGAGACGCTGAACAGCAGCCCCTTTCCTTCTCACAGGCATCAGGGCTGGAATTCGCACCAGACAGGTTTGAAGCCTTAAGTTTTGACCTCATATTATATGGTTTTGGTAAACCAGAAGACAAAAATCTGCAGAAAATCTAATAGTGTGTATGGGGTCTAAAGGTTAGTTATTTTTTTGTAAAATAACAAACATGTGCTACTTACCTACTCTGTGCAAGGGTTTTGCACAGAACAGCCCCGATCCTCCTTTTCTGGGGTCCCCCAGAGGCGCTCCTGGCTCCTCCCCTTCATTATCGATCCTCCGCTTCATCGGGTGCCCCCATGCAGGCGCGCTCCCAAGTCCTGCTGCTGCATCCACTGACACAAAGCAGGACTCGGCCCCACCCCCACCCCGTTGCTATCAATCTATCCAATGAGGACCCGAGACAGAAGCTGGAGCTCGTTGCTGGAACGATTGGGTTCAGGTAAGAAAAAAGGGGGGGGGGTCTGAGGGGCTGCTGCAACACAGAAGGTTTTAAACATTCAAAGAATAGTTGATTAAAATATGAATAATAATGAATATTCATATGAAAAACCATGAGCCTTTAAGCCATTGGGACAATGCCGGTACAGTAGACCTTTTCAAAGACAGTAAAGTTACCTTTTTAGCATAGAAAAACCAAATACGACAAAGTAATTTAGCACATTTAGAAAGGGGCAGGTCCCCAAGACTGCCCAAGAGGCAATTTTTTTTTAGGATGGAGGACATTAGGGAGGCCTAGCGCAGATGAGATAAAAGGAGCTCACTTGTGTCCAAAAATATCCTATAAAAAAAAATGAAAAGGTCTGCATCCCTTTCTGTATTTTGGGACCTCGATACGACAGATCTGAGGTAGTCTGATGTAAGCAGACACAAATCCATGTACATCCAAGCCTCCCAGTTATTCAACATGGCTCCAGAAAGCTTTGGTTTCTAAATGCAAATAAATGAACCAACTCAGAAGTCATAAAAGTCCCTTCTGCTCTCCATCCAGCAGGAGATTTGTTTATGATAGCATTTTTGTGCAATAAATGGTGTCAGCCCTGACCGGTTTTCTTTTGCAAATCTACAGATACCACCCCCCTCCCCCATCCTATTCTCCACAACATAGTTACTAATATTTCTGTAGTTTTAAAATAAGAACTGAAAGGTCTAATTGGACTCCCTGAGATAGCACAGGAAGGTTGAACAGGACACAGAAACAACTCTGAACTTTTGGATCTGAATGATACACGGGTGTTTTCGCATATAGAGAACAGATAATTTTCAGAGTTAGGCCTCATGCACACAGGACATTTTTTTCCTCCCCTGGACACCTTTGCTCCTAAAAGGAAAAAAAAACAGCTTAACCACTTCAGCCCCGGAAGGATTTCAGAGTTTAGGACGAGAGCACTTTTTGTGATTCGGCACTGCGTTGCTTTAACTGACAATTACGTGGTCGTGCGACGTTGTACCCAAACTAAATTTGCGCCCTTTTCCCCCCAAAAATAGAGCTTTCTTTTGGTGGTATTTGATCCCCTCTGTGTCATTTCTGATCACCGCTATAAACAAAAAAAAAGAGCGACAATTTTGCAAAAAAAAAAAAAAAACTATTTTTCTTACTTTTTGCTAAAATACAAATCCAAAATATGTATATATATATATATATATATATATATATATATATAAATAAAACATTGGTCAATGGTCAATTTCTACCTCTCAGATAAATTCCCAATGACATCACTGATCTTTTTTGCTATCTGTAAGGGGGTAATTCTTCCCAATGACCACAAGTGTAAGGAGAATCCTTCCCATTGACCATCACACTAATGTATCATGGAGTTGTAGATTTTTAATTTTTAGCAGCGGCTCCCCAAGACCAGAGAATTAATTCAAGGGTTCCTCTGTGTTGAAAAGGTTGAGAAAGGCTGTTTTAGGGGTTCACCTTGTACATAGACTTCAGAAGGTGACACATCCAGATAGCAAAGAGCGGTTTAGGTGTAAATGCCAAATTTTAAATCAAAATCTCAAATAAAAAAAAAAAAAAGAGAAGGGTCCGTAAACAAGATGAGAACCGGTTAGTGTTAATACAATAAGCAGTTGTATCACCCTACTTCTCATTAACCACTAGGTGAACACAGGGATCCCTTTAAAGGGTAACTCCACTTTCGTGGGGAAAAAAAAAATAGCAAGAAAAAAATAATATGTAGCATATAATTGCGATACAAGTCATATTGTATATGGAAGGTTATTAAAAATTACCTTTCCTTTTCAATCTGCATCCACTGTAATTTTCTGAGAATGCATTGCAATATGGCTACCTGGAATTGTTCTATACACAGACTGTGTGCTGACCACTCCCCAGAAACATCATTTCCTGCTTGTGTGATTGGCTCACCAATTTCCCCAGAAGTCTGCCTAAGATAGATTTCAGGCATCCCCTGCAATAAAGATGTCATTTTTGGAGAGAAACTTTAAGGGTCCTTTCACACATACGGAACGTTCATTTCATCCGTTCAGTCAGGTCAAAACGGATGAAGTATTCATCAGTTTTTCATCCATTTTTCATCAGTGCTCATCAGTTTTTTCATCCGTGGTCACTCGTTTTTCATCAGTTTTTTTTTTTTACATCCACTACCAATGCAAAAATGGATGAAAAACTGACCATTCCTCAGTTTACATCCGTTTTTTGTCCGATCCCTTTTTTTGACGGATGTAAAATAGGGTTTTCATCTGTTCAAAAAAACGGATGTTGGCGGAAGCGGATGAAAACGGATGCAAACGCGAGATCACCCATTGTCATCTGTTTTTCCATAGAGATGCATTGATGTCTGTTGTTCATCTGTCAACGGATGGATGAAAAACGGACAAACAGTCCCTGTGTGTGAAATGTACGCTCTTAATAGGAGCACGTCTAAAGGGATGCAGGCCCAGCAGCTTTCCTCATTAGTGCTCCGCAGCTGCACAGCTGACTGATAATTATGAAACCACTCCCATTAGACCCACTCAGTACAGAGGCACAGAGAAACACAGAGGGATTTCTTCAGAATAACAAAAAGGTAAGAATCTGCAACAAAGATTGTTAAAATCCTTGCAATGTACAGGCAGTCCCCGGGTTACAAACAAGATAGGGACTGTAGGTTTGTTCTTAAGTCGAATTTGTTTGTAAGTGGGAACAGGTACATTTTTTAAGTGTTGCTCCAGCCAAAAAAACAATTTTTAAGCTTTTTGGATAGCATAGGGAAGGTATAACACCTCTGCAATGTTTGTTTTCTGTCTAGGTTTCTGTTCAGAAATTTTCACCTCACTTCCTGTCCCAATGATAATTGGATTTTGAAAATTTTAGGTTGTTGTGGAAACAATTCTTGGTGATAAAGCATCAGTGGAGACCCCTTTTTCCCATAATAACTCTTACAGGAGTGAATTTCCCTTCCTAGGGGGAGATTTCCTCTCACTTCCTGTTGCCTTCCTCCGTTTGTAAGTAGGAGTTGTTTGTAAGTCGGATGTTTGTAAGTAGGGGACCGCCTGTACAGAGATCACCCAGAGGGGAATGTTTTTTTCTCAACAAATGTGGAGTTAAGCTTTAAATGACATGCCATAACCAATTATTTTTGAAAAATGTAAAATTCCTACAGGCTTACTACTCTTGGTCCTTGCTATGTGACAATATAAGTATAATGGGCTTCTATTTGAATTGTTTGTCATTTGCAAGTTATTAAAAAAAAAAAAAAAAAAACACAACACGGAGACAGAAGGCAGAAGCAAGAACTGGAAGCCGAATGCCAATGATGCTGCTGTGCTTACGGCATGGTTTCTGACATCTGTATCTGGGAGGGAAAGCACTTAAGCCAGTATAATGATAACACAAGATTTATCTACTGCTGTCCTTTCTATAGAGAAATATTAGAGCTCTCCTGTAACTGGTTTATTTTAGAGACATCAGCAGGTCTAAGATTTTATTCCTGTTGAGATGACTTTTTTAACCTAAAAACATCGAACTGGAGTTCTTCTATAAATTAGACCCATCTTTATAATCCACGGCTTATAGGAATCAGTACACATCTTAACATTAACAAATCACATTTCAGTGCTTCAAGGTACTTCATGATGAAAAAAATAAAATGACTGCTACTGCGCTTCCATGTGTGACCTGTGCAGTCCAAGTCACATGTGGAATTAGTGGTAACTGCAGCCATTCAGCTGAAGTCTAACCAGTATAGTTCCTATGGATTACTGTACCTAAAAAAACCCCAACACGCTTAACTCCACCTGTCCTTGCCCATTCACAACTGAAAAAAAAAAAAAAAAACACAACATCTGAGACCCCTTTTGTACTTACCCCATGCTGTATCACCCTTCACAATGCCTCTTCAAGTAGAGGAGACCACTGACCTAAGGCTGCCTTTGCCTCTCGAAGGCCTCAGGCCCATGTGAGAACCTCCACCAATGGACTCTCTTTACAGCCAATGATAAATATCCATATCACCAAGGAACAACATGGGCAAACGAAGGAGGACTCTTCCATATTGTGGTCCAGAAGAGAATGGAATTGGGATATGGAATGTCATATGACCCCAATTTTTCAGATGAAAAAAAAATTGGGTCTTTTAGACTAACAATTTAAAATACAATACAGTGATTACTTAAAAAGAGAACGGCCTCTCAGTTTTTTTATTGATCCCTGCATCTCTGTTGGTTACATCCAGGTGATCCTTGTTACAGGAAGTGAAAGTTTGGAAGGGATGAGGTTCAAACTTGTCACCAGATAGGAGATATTTTCCAATGGGGACACCTGTTCCAGTGACAACTGTCAATCTCTCACAGAGACAAAAAAACAAAAATGCAGAATGTTTTGCTACTTCTAGCCTTAGCATTCCAGCTCTTATTTCATTTTATAGGTGTATTGTAAACAGTAATCTCACCACGTGCACCACCATATGGTACTGTAGCCTGCACTGCTACAGGTATGTCACTGGAGCAAGTGGTAAAGTTGGCACCAAGGATGATTGGTAGTACCTAAACCACTACCAATGACACTTATAGCTGGTGTAGAAAGGAGGCTTTAGACTTGTTATTCTCAACCAAGGTTCCTCCAGAGGTTGCCTGGGGTTCCCTGAGCAGAGTACACACACTAGGGCCAATTTAGACAGGAGCCAATTAGCCTACCAGCATGTATTTGGAGTGTGGGAGGAAACTAGAATGCCTGAAGGAAACCCACGCATGCACAGCGAGAACATGAAAACCCCAGGCAGGTAGTGCCGTGGTTGGGATTCAAACCAACACCCTAGTGCTGCCAGGTGGAAGTACATTTTAACCTCTTGACTACCAAGGTACAAGTCATTTTTCCGCATGATCACTGATCAATTGGTTTTAGTAAGGGTTCCCTGAGATGAAACTTAGGGGTTCCTCTGGGGTAAAAAGGTTGAGAAATGCTGCCTTATGTGCATTACTTATCCCCCTTCCTGCAGGTTGGAAGTTTCCTAGTGTTAGGACCGGTATTCCAGGACTGAGGTATACAATTTATTACACACATCGCAGTCTGGGGAAAAAAAGGAATTGTATTAGATGATTTGTCGTGGCCATTTTACATTATTGTTATATTTCTGTTGCTATAGTGTAGTTTTTAGTGTATTCATGTTGGTTTTATCTGCAATTTTTATCACTAGTGTTATTAATATATATTGTTGTTTATTGAGTGGTAATGTGCGGTTGGTTTAGTTTTGTCTTGTCCTTATTAGTTATTGAGGCCAGTGTATTGTCTTGGTTACTTATGCATACATGTTTCAGAATAACAACAAAATATCCTTATTTTTTTTTGTTTTTTTGTCGTTTTTGTGTTTTGTTTTTTTTAGTGCAGGGGCGTCAGGGAGGGAGGATCACATGTATATATTAAGTAAATTTTAAAACACATGCGTGTCCTAACTTGTATCCACAAGAGAAATCCTAATTTTAGGTCAGACCACACTCAAGTTCTAAATAATGCAGACTATTCCAATAATTTAACTTCAAACACAAATTTTGCTGCCAAATCAGACAATGATTAAAATACAGTTGTGCTCATAAGTTTACATACCCTGGCAGAATTTATGATTCTTGGCCATCTTTCAGAGAATATGAATGGCAGCACAAAAACATTTCTCTCACTCATGGTTAGAGTTTGGCTGAAGCCATTTATTATCAATCAACTGTGTTTACTCTTTTTAAATAATAATGGCAACAAAAACTACCCAAATGACCCCGATTATCAAAAGTTTACATACCCCAGTTCTTAATACCGTGTATTGCCCCCTTTAACATCAATGACAGCTTGAAGTCTTGTGTGGTATTTGTAGATGAGGCGCTTTATCTTCTCAGATGGTAAAGCTGCCCATTCCTCTTAGCAAAAAGCCTCCATTTCCTGGAAATTCTTGGGCTGTCTTGCATGAACTGCATGTTTGAGATCTCCCCAGAGTGGCTCAATGATATTGAGGTCAGGAGACTGAGATGGCCACTCCAGAACCTTCACTTTATTCTGCTGTGGCCAATGACAGATATGACTTGGCCTTGTGTTTTGGATCATTGTCATGTAGGAATGTCCAGGTAAGTCCCATGCGCAGCTTCCTGGCTGATGAATGCAAATGTTCCTCCAGTATTTTGATAACATACTGCATTCATCTTGCCATCAATTTTGACCAAATTTTCTGTGCCTTTGCAGCTCACACATCCCCAAAACATCAGTGATCCACCTCAGTGTTTCACAGTAGGAATGGTGTACCTTTCATCATAGGCCTTGTTGACTCCTCTCCAAATGTAGTGTTTATGATTGTGGACAAAAAGCTCAATTTTGGTCTCATCACTCCAAATGACTTTGTGCCAGAAGGTTTGAGGCTTGTCTCTGTGCTGTTTGGCGTATTGTAAGCGGGATACTTTGTGGCATTTGCGTAGTAATGGTTTTCTTCTGGCGGCTCGACCATGCAGTCCATCTTTCTTCAAGTGCCTCCTTATTGTGCATCTTGAAACATCACCACCACATGTTTTCATAGAGTCCTGTAAACAAATTTTCCTGGCAGTTGTGGCTGAAATTTTAGTTGGTCTGCCTGGCCGTGGTTTGGTTTCAACAGAACCCCTCATTTTCCACTTCTTGATTAGAGTTTGGACAGTGCGGATTGCCATTCTCAATTCCTTGGATATCTTTTTGTATCCCAAAATTCTTTTGCTTTCCCCATGACTCAGAATCCAGAAACGTCAATTCAGCACTGGATGAAAGATGCAAGGGGTCTGTCAGGAGTCCAGAAACTCATTGACCTTTTATACACACACACACTAATTGCAAGCAAACAGATCACAGGTGAATATGATTACCTTTAAAGTGGTTGTCAACTTGTGACAACCACTTTAACCTACAGGTAAGCCTATAATAAGGCTTACCTGTAGGTGCACTGCATATCTCCTAAACCTGTACGGTGCAGGAGATATGCAGTGTAGAAGCTGTGCTGATGTCATAAGGGGCACATGCGCAGTGAAGGAACAGCCTACGTGCCATTCCTCCACTGCGACCGTGCCATGACTGGTGGCGATGCAGAGTAGCCCATTATGTTTCTACTTTACAGGGGGACATAGAGGAAGTAAACCCCATCTGGGTTTACTTCCTCTTTAATAGCCATTCAAATCCCTTTGTGTCAACTTGTGTGCATGTTATCGGGCCAAAATCACCAGGGTATGTAAACTTTTGATCAGGGTAATTTGGGTAGTTTCTGTTGTCATTCTGATTTTTAAAAAATAACAAAGTTGATTGATAATAAATGGCTTCAGCCAAACACTAACCATGAGTGAAAGAAATGTTTTTGTGTTCTCATTCACATGAAGAAATCATAAACTCTGCCAGGGTATGTAAACTTATGAGTACAACTGTATATGTACCAGGAACTATTTATGTCACTAGCAATGGCCAATAAATGTGTATCCAGGGTTCCATAAATATCCTTAAGTGGTGCCTGGCAAAACCGGTTATTCCAAATTACAGAACAAACACCTAAGGTGACAGCAGTACTGAATATACTAGAACAGATTTAGGTAGCAGGACAGCCTTCTGATGATTTAGCACTAAAACACAATGGTGAGAAATAATTTAAGGCTGGGTTCACACCATTGCGAATTGGTTGCGGGTTCTCCGCATCCACTTCGCAATATCAGGAGATTTTTTGACCGGCTCTCTATGGAGCCGGTTCACATATCTCCGCAGCAGGTCCGGTGCGTTTTTCACAAAAACGCTGTGCGACTTTTGGTCCATTTCAGGTCCGAATTCAGCCAATTTGCAGTGGACCAAGCGTAAACCTCGCATGTCACTTCGCTTGCACATAAAGTCAGGGAGGTTGCACGGAAATTATTTTTGCTTAGACGGGACACCCAGTTAGTACAATAGGAGACCGACCTTCCCCGTTAAAAACACTTAAAAAGTGGAAAAATCCGACCCAAGTGTATACTTGGCGTACGCCGAGTGTCGTCCCCAGGCCACGCAGGACCAAGTGGCAAAGTCCAGGCTAAAGTCGGGCTTAAAAACCGACTTAAGCCTGGACTTTACCTGGTTTTCAGCGTGTCGCAAAAACACTTTTTGCGTGGCCTGGACGACGCCTCTATACACTTGGCCGAGGTATCTCT
>BLSH010036609.1:2004580-2029518 GCA_018402905.1 Glandirana rugosa
GAGGAGGAGGAGTGACGTGTGACTGTGGATGGAGGAGAGGAGGTAGGTGTCAGTGTGCAGTGAGGAGGAGGAGGAGGTAGGTGTCAGTGTGTAGTGAGGAGGAGGAGGTAGGTGTCAGTGTGCAGTGAGGAGGAGGAGGAGGTAGGTGTCAGTGTGTAGTGAGGAGGAGGAGGTAGGTGTCAGTGTGTAGTGAGGAGGAGGTAGGTGTCAGTGTGTAGTGAGGAGGAGGAGGTAGGTGTCAGTGTGCAGTGAGGAGGAGGAGGAGGTAGGTGTCTGTGAGGAGGAGGCACCACTCACCATCTCTCCCGCTCTCTCTCCTCTCACCGGATCACAGCCGCCATGACTCCACGTCGCTGCAGACAGCTGCGTCACCCCAGTCACGTGACCCATCCATTGCCCGTACGCAGCTGACAGGCTGGAGCTCGGCTCTGACGTCACCCCTCGGAGCCATTGGGGCGGATCCTCCAGCCGGTGCCTGGATACGGCCTAAGCGTGTGGGCGTTTCCA
Organism: Glandirana rugosa; assembly: GCA_018402905.1. Classification (NCBI taxonomy): domain Eukaryota; kingdom Metazoa; phylum Chordata; class Amphibia; order Anura; family Ranidae; genus Glandirana; species Glandirana rugosa. Next base: position 2,005,088 of record BLSH010036609.1, read on the forward strand.
AAAAGAGGAGTTTTGAGTGGTGGGCACAACTTTCGACAACTTGGGCGTGGTTAGGCTCTTCGTTCTTTACGCCCAGAGTACGTCATTCATCTTCCGGCCAGCAGGGTGCGCTCTGCCCACGTTGGCCGATGTGTGACCCTCGCTTGTTGCCGTAAAGAAAGCCGGGCCGGTCTCCTAGGAACAAGGGATGTAAACACATCTCTGCACGGAGCTGTAGCAACCAGGGAAGCCGCAGGAGAGGCCGGAGCCGGGGCAATCATCACCGTATGTATAGACCGAGGAGGAGGCACAGCTCCTATTTATATCAATTATTATTTCTATCTGTGACCCCCCATTGCAGTGATTTTCCCTCACTTCCTGTCCTGGTGACACCCATACAAAAAATGGAGAGTCCGCTGCCACCAGGACACATTGTCAGGCACTTAAACCCTTCCTCCCTTTTTTATATTTCTGTCTGTGACCCCCATTGGGATATTTCTCCCTCACTTCCTGTACCAGTGACACACATACAAGAAATGGGGAGTGTTGTTGTCACCGGGACGGGACAACGCAGACAGCGGAAAAACATTGTCAGGAGTTTTAACCTTCTCTCACTTTATTGGTTCTGTCTGTGACCCCCATTGCTGTGATTCTCCCTCACTTCATGTCTCGGTGACACCCATATAAGAAACTGAAGGTCCTCTGTCACTAGGTCAGGAAGTGCACAGGCAGTCATTAAACATTATCAGCAGTTTGAACCCTCTCACTTTACTTTTTCTGTCTGTGACCCCCATTGGGATGATTCTCTCTCTTCCTGCCCTGGTGACACCCATATAAGAAAAAGGGAATATTGTCACCAGGACAGGAAGGCACAGGCAGGAACAAAACATTGTCAGGAGTTTTAACCTTCTCTCACTTTATTATTTCTGTTTGTGACCCCCCCCCCCCCCAATTACAGGAATTCTCCCTCACTTCCTGTCCCAGTGACACCCATACAAGACACAGGAAGTGTGGTTATCAGTGGAATACGTTTTCTGTCTGTGACCCCCATTGCAGTGATTCTCACTTCCTGTCCTGGTGACACCCATTCAAGAAATGGAAAGTCCACTTTCACCGGGAGAGCAGTAAACATTGTCAGGCACTTTAACCCCTTTTCCCTTTGCTATTTCTGTCTGTGACCCCCATTGGGATGATTCACTCTCTCTTCCTGTTCCAGTGACACCCATAGAAGAAATAGGGAGTGTCGTCTGTTGTCACCAGGAAAGGAAGGCACAGGCAGTCATAAAACATTGTCAAGAGTTTTAGCCTTCCCTCCCTTTATTGTTTATGTCTGTGACTCCCATTGCAGGGATTCTCCCTCACTTCCTGTCCTGGTGACACCCATACAAGTAATAGGGAGTCTGTTGTCACTGGGACAGGAAGACACAGGCAGCCATGAAACATTATGAAGAGTTGTAACCCTTTCTTACTTTTCTGTTTCCGTCTGTAACCCCCATTACATGGATTCTCCCTCACTTCCTTTCCCAGTGACACCCATACAGGAAATGGGGAGTCTGTTGTCACCAAGACAGGAAGGCACAGGCAGGCATTAAACATTATCAGGAGCTTTAATCCTTTCCTATTTTACTTTTTCTGTCTGTGACCCCCCCCCAATTGCCAGTGATTCTCCCTCACATCCTGTCCCAGTGACACCCATACAAGAAAAAGGAAGTATGGTTATCCGTGAGACAGGAGAACTCAGACAGGAATAAAACATTGTAAGTATTTTTAACCCTCCCCCACTTTATTAAAACAAAAAAAAAAAGTTTTTCTGCCTGTGTCCCCCGTTGGGGTGATTCTCCCTCACTTCCTGTCCCAGTGACACCCATACTAGAAAGAGGCGTCTGTTGTCACTAGGACAGGAAGGCACAGGCAGCCATTAAACATTATCAGGAGCTGTAACCCTATCTTATTATTGTTATAATTATTATTATTATTATACAGGATTTATATAGCGCTGACAGTTTGTGCAGCGCTTTACAATATGAGGGCAGACAGTACAATACAATACAATTCAATACAGGAGGAATCAGAGGGCCCTGCTCATCAGAGATTACAATCTTACTTTACTTTTTGTGTCTGTCACCCCCCATTGCAGTGATTTTTTTTTTCTCACTTCCTGTCCTGGTGACACCTGTACAAGAAATGGAGAGTCCAGTTTCACCAGGACATCAGTAAAACTTTGTCAGGCACTTGAACCCTTTTTCCCTTTACTATTTCTGTCTGTGACCCCCATTGGGATGATTCTCTCGCTCCTCCTGTCCCACTGATAACCACACTTCCTGTTCCTTGTATGGGTGTCACCAGGACAGGAAGGCACAGGCAGCTATAAAACATTGTCAGGAGTTTTACCCTCTCTCACCTTACTGTTTCTGTCTGTGACCCCCATTGGGATGATTCTCCCTCACTTCCTGTCCTGGTGACACCCATACAAGAATGGGGAGTCTGTTGTCACTGAGACAGGAAGACATAAAAACATTATCAAGAGTTGTAACCCTTTCTTACTTTTCTGTTTCTGTCTGTGACCCCCATTGCAGGTATTCTCCCTAGCTTCTTATGCCGGTGACACCCATCCAAGAAACAGGAAGTGTGGTTATCCGTGGGACAGGAAACCTCAGGCAGGAATAAAACATTGTAAGTATTTTAAACCTTCTCTCACTTTAGTTAAAAAAAAAAAAAAAAGTTTTTTTGTCTGTGACCCTCCATAGCAGTGATTCTCCCTCACTTCCTGTCCTGGTGACACCCATAGAAGAAAAGGGAAATCTGTTGTCACTGGGACAAGAAGACACAGGCAGCCATGAAACATTATCATGAGTTGTAACCCTTTTCTTACTTTTCGGTTTCTGTCTGTGACCCCCATTGCATGGATTCCCCCTCACTTCATGTCCCTGTGACACCCATACAAGAAACAGGAAGTCAATTGTCACTAGGACAGGAAGGTGCAGGCAGCCATTAAACATTATCAGGAGCTTTAATCCTTTCCTATTTTACTGTTTCTGTCTGTGACTCCCTTGCAGGGATTCTCCCTCCCTTCCTGTCCCAGTGACACCCATACAAGAAACAGGAAGTGTGGTTATCCGTGGGACAGGAAAACTCAGGCAGGAATAAACATTGTAAGTATTTTAAACCTTCTCTCGCTTTATTTAAAAAAAACAAAAACGTTTATTTGTCTGTGTCCCCTGTTTTGTTGATTCTCCTTCGATTCCTGCCCCAGTGACACCCATACTAGAAAGGAGGAGTTTGTTTTCACCAGGACAGGAAGGCACAGGTAGGCATTATCAGGAGCTGTAACCCCCTCTCAATTTCCTTTTCCTGTCTGTGCCCCCCGACCCCATTGTAGTGATTTTTTTCTTGCTTCCTGTCGTGACACCTATTCAAGAAAAACAGCAGTAAAACATTGTCAGGCACTTTAACCCTGTTTCCCTTTACTATTTCTGCCTGTGACCTCCATTGGGATGATTTTCTCTCTCTCTCTCTTCTTGTCCCAGTGACACCTGTACAAGAAATGAGGAGTGTGGTTGTCACCAGGACAGGAAGGCACAGGCAGCCATTAAACATGGAGTTGTAACCTTCTCTCACTTTGCTGTTCCTGTCTGTGACCCCCATTGCAGTGATTCTCCCTCACTTCCTTTCCAAGTGGCACCTGTACAAGAAATGGAGAGTCCGCTGTTACCAGAACAGGAACGCGCAGACAGCAGTAAAACATTATCAGGAACTTTAACCCTTCCTCTCTTTACTAGTTCTGTCTGTGACCTCATTTGCAGTTTGCAGTGATTCTCCCTCACTTCCTGTTCCAGTGACACCCATACAAGAAATGGGGAGTCTGTTGTCACCAGGACAGAAAGGCACAGGCAGTCATTAAATGTTCTCAGGAGTTGTAACCTTCTCTCACTTTATTATTTCTGTCTGTGACCCCCATTGCAGTGATTCTCCCTCATTTCCTGTCCCAGTGACACCTGTACAAGAAATGGAGAGTGTGGTTGTCACCAGGGCAGGAAGGCACAGACAGCAGTAAAAGATTGCCGTGAGCTTTAACCCTTCCTCACTTTACTGTTTTTCTGTCTGTGACGCGCACCCCCCCCCGCCTATTGTAGTGATTCTCCCTCATTTCCTGTCCCAGTGACACCTGTACAAGAAATGGGGAGTGAGGTTGTCACCAGGACAGGAAGGAACAGGCAGCAAAAAACAAAAAGCTTTACTTTTTCTGTCTGTGACCCCTGTTTCAGCGATTCTCTCTCTCTTCCTGTCCCAGTGACACCTGTACAAGAATCGGGGAGTCTGTTGTCACCAGGACAGGAAGGCACAGGCAGCCATTAAACATTATCAGGAGTTTAAATAAATCTTCTCTCACTTTACTATTTCTGCCTGTGACCCCCATTGCAGTGATTCTCCCTCACTTCCTGTCCTAGTGACATCCATACAATAAATAGGGAGTGTGGTTGTCATTGGGACAGGAAGGCAACGGCAGCCATTAAACGTTGTCAGGAGTTTTATCTCTCCCTCACTTAAAAAAAAAAGTATTTCTGTCTGTGTCCCCGTTGGGGTGATTCTCACTCACTTCCTGTCCCGGTGACACCCATACTAGAAATAGGGAGTATAGTAGTCAGACTCTTCCACAGGTAAGTCAAGACTTCAGAGGTAAGATGTGATTTGGGGGGGGGGGGGGGGGTAGAATGGCCTGATCATGTGACCATTGTGATTTCTGGTCACATGATTGGGAGCCAGTCTTGCCTCCCCCTTTGGGTGATATATTGTGTTTTGAGTGCAGTAAAAATAACATTTATTGACATTTTGCATTTGATAATTTTGTGTTAATGTAACGGGACATAAAAAAATGCAACTGTCACCATTTTATTCTCCAAAATCCTTGCTTTCAGCTTTTGGAAGTTTGGAAGTTTAGCTAAACTGCAGGCCTAAAATGTGTTTTAATGTGAACAACAATGGGAAGAAAAGTGGTTGCTGTAGAACTCCAGTTGGGTTTGTATTGCTGATTATCGGGGTTCTTGCTGCATTGTGACTTTATTTTTCTGTGGTCCCTGCTGGTCTTCCTGGTCTCCAGTTCCCAGCGTCCTGCATGGTGAGCAGTAATCACGCTAAGCTGTAATCTTTGTGTTTATTCCTCTATGAAGGTAATGAGTGCCACTGCCCAGCCATCGCCCGCACTGTCCATGGAGCCTCCCAGCATATATGTGGAGAGGACCTTAGCCCTCATTAAGCCCGATGTGCTTCACAAAGCAGAAGAGATCGAAGACATCATCTGCAGAAGCGGCTTCCACATTGTTCGGGTCAGTAGTACTCCTGATGATTGTTAATTGACATTCATTGCTGATAAAGTTCTGCCGGTGTGGCGTTTTGGAAAAATGTCTGTAAAGAGACCTTGTCTCCAGGATTTACTTTTTCTTTTTCACCAATGTAGCACCCTTGTAGAGTAGGGTTGTTAGTAAAGGAAAATGTATTTTAGCTCAGGACTAAGCTTGAGCTGTGCATCTGGATCAGGGTTCAGGGCTGAATCACTCAACCTAGCAGCCTCTCTGGTGCCTCCCCCTGTTTTCTGGGACATTGGAGAATGTTCTAGACATAGTGGGTGGAGGTTAGGAGGAGCTGCTTGGAATATATATGAGGACCTTAGCTAATCCCCAGTAAAGGGCTGGCAGAGGGGAAGGCCACCTCATAAATATGCATGAGTTATGCCAGCAGGGGGCAGTCAGGTGGAAGATGGAGATAGAGTGCTGAGGAGGGGCCCTTGATGGTGCCTAGGGCTCTGATGCTGGAAGGGTCCTGCCAAACCACATGGCGGAAGCCCTTCCTGGAGGCACAGGGGCAAGAGAGAGGACAGCAGGAGCAGGTCGGCATTACTGGGAGATCTGAGAGTTGGTTGGGGGGACCGGTGAGGGCAGCTGCAGCCAGGTGGGTTGGCAGTGCCTGAAGAGGTGGTGCTGGGAACAGTAGCCGCAGGAGTGATACAAGCTGGACACTGTTCTCTTTGCTGCGCATACAAGGAGCCTTGGGTTCCTGCCTCTAATGGGCCAGCGATTAAAGTTTGTCTGAGAGCCTGTCAGATCTTCACAGCGATCCAGATGAGTTCTGCAAGCAAGTGAGTGCTGGAAGAAGAGGTGGAGCTGTATAAAGAAACTGTATATAGGAAGAGTCGTCCCTGAAGTTCGTTGTTGAAGTCAATGGACATCCTATAACCTCCCATCCCTATCCAAGTTATATCACTCAATAAATAACAAAAACAAAGTCATGGACTGCTCTCTGACTCAGAAGTGCCTGCCTGTGCGGGGTGGGAGATCCCAGTTTTTAGGGGGTATGCTACACCAATGCAGTCACTGCATGTCAGGCTGGACATCTCCATACAGTAGTTGTCCTGGAAAGGTGCCTGCATCCCTTGATTGCCAAAATAAAATGTGTTCACTGCTGTGTGCCACTATTTTGTTAGTTACACCCACAGGCAGGGATCTCTCCATTAAGAGGTGCATTGCTGGGATTTTCTGCATGTACAAGTCAATGGTGGTCAATGCATACTCCCACCGGCTCTGTATCTTTATAATGTAAACAGAATAATGTGATAAAACGCTGCAAAAGTCACCATGTCTTGATAATGATTAACCGCTTAGCCACCTACCCACAGTATATTTATTGTGGATGGGCAACAAAGCCAGGCTAGGCAACATAGAGATCACATGATTACAATGTCAACAAAACAGTCTTGAGTGGCTTCCATTCATGATTGTTTTGCTTACTATTGTGATGCTGTAATTAGCCTACAGCTATCACAAGGTACCTGCGCTAATCACAGTGCCCTATACCAAGTGATTGGCTATAGCCAATCACAGTATGTCAACAGTAAGCAAGCGGTCCCCCCCAAAGAACTATGGTGACACTGCACTGTTTCAGTCAGTCAGTATACATGATGGTGTGACAGTATGTAAGAAAAATTGTGAAATAATGTATTTAATTTCTTAATTTTTCCAAAAATTGTAACATAAAATTACAACTTTAAAAAACTTGCCCTGCCTCTTACTAAGACTGTCTACTTTATAAAAAGGGGTAAATTGGGGGATGTTTGTACTGTCCTGGTGTTTTATGGCCACAAGAAATTAGATATTGGCAATCAGTTCATTGGGATTGATTAATTTTCAAATATACAGTATCACACAAAAGTTAGTACACCCCTCACATTTTTGTAAATATTTAATTCTATTTTTTCATGTGACAACACTGAAGAAATGACACTTTGCTACAATGTAAAGTAGTGAGTGTACAGCTTGTATAACAGTGAAAATTTGCTGTCCCCTCAAAATAACTCAACACACAGCCATTAATGTCTAAACCGCTGGAAACAAAAGTGAGTACACCCCTAAGTCAAAATGTCCAAATTGGGCCCAGAGTGTCTATATTTTGTGTGGCCACCATTATTTTCCAGCACTGCCTTAACAGGGCATGGAGCATGGAGTTTCACAGGTTGCCACTGGAGTCCTCTTCCACTCCTCCATGACAACATTACGGAGCTGGTGGATGTTAGAGACCTTGAGCTCCTCCACATTCCACTTGTGGATGCCCCACAGATGCTCAATAGGGTTTAGGTCTGGAGGCATGCTTGGCCAGTCCATCACCTTTATCCTCAGCTTCTTTAGCAAAGCAGTGGTCATCTTGGAGGTGTGTTTGGGGTCGTTATCATGTTGGAATATTGCCCTGTGGCCCAGTCTCCGAAGAGGATCATTCTCTGCTTCAGTAGGTCACAGTACATGTTGGCATTCATGGTACTCTCAATGAACTGTAGCTCCCCAGTGCCGGCAGCACTCATGCAGCCCCAGACCATGACACTCCCACCACCATGTTTGACTGTAGGCAGGAGTGTCTGGAGGGAGGGGCTGAAGCCCCGAGTGGGCCCCTGAAAAGCCCTGGGTCTCGGCATGGAGAAGGCTGTTGTTAGCCCCGAGTTCTCCAGAGAATCACCAGAGCCGCCCACCGATAGAGGTCCGGGGCTGGCTCTGGTGAGGTCTCCTTTGCCATTTTAAAGAAGACCAGCTCTCGTGAAGCATGGTCACTCGCTGAGGCCGCCAGTAGAAATGGAGCTGTCGCCAACCCCCCGCCCCGTGGTCTGCTGCTATGACCTGTTGTGGGAAAGGGGGCGGGGGGGTTGGCAGCAGCGCCATTTCTATTGGCAGCCAGTTCCGCCTCTTGTTTCTTCCCCTCAATGAGTGACCATGCTTGGTCTTTTGGAGACTCCGCTGGGGACACCCTGATATAAGAAGGCACTCTGAACACTGGGGACACCCTGATGTAAGGAGGCACTCTGACCGCTGGGGACGCCTGATATAAGGAGGTACTCTGACCGATGGGGACACCTGATATAAGGAGGCACTCTGACCACTGGGGACACCCTGATGTAAGGAGGCACTCTGACTGCTGGGGACACCTGATATAAGGCGGCACTCTGACCAATGAGGACACCTGATATAAGGAGGCACTCTGACCACTGGGGACTCCCTGATGTAAGGAGGCACTCTGACCATTGGGGACACCCTGATATAATGAGGCACTCTGTCCTCTGGGGACACCTGATATAAGGAGGCATGCTGACCTCTGGGGATACCTAATGTAAGGAGGCGCTCTGACCAATGGGGACACCTGATATAAGGAGGCTCTCTAAACACTGGGGTCATCTGATATAAGAAGGCACTCTGCTGGGGACACCTGATGTAAGGAGGGACTCCGCTCAGGACACCTAATGTAAGGGAACACCCCTCTGGGGACACCTGATGGAAGGAGGGACTCTGCTGGGGACACCTAATGTAAGGGAGCACTCCACTGGGGACACCTGATGGATGGAGGGACTCTGCTGGGGACACCTGATGTAAGGGAGCACTCTGCTGGGGACACCTGATGGCATCTGGGGGCAGGCGACATGGCACGTGACACGCTCAGGGCTCCCACTGATTCTGCATTATGGTGAGTTGAATGATTTCATTATATATTACAATGTAATATAAGAAATAATGTGCTTCAATCATACTGACACCATACCAACCATGGTGCCGGGATGATTGAAGCGCTAACACCAAGTGTTTGGAGTATCTTTATCTGCTGATTGTTAAACTTTCTGGAATACATGTATTGCTATTGTGGTGTAGGATCTGTGCCTGCTATCCCTTTCTTTCCTTCTCTTCTTTCTCCTTCCCTCCCTAGCTCTTTCTTTCTTCCTTCCTCCATCCCTCGTTAATCTCAGACTCGAATCACACCCCCTTTGAGCCACGCCACCTTTAAGCCACACCCACTATTTGGTTTAAATGTGGCCCATTTTTTGCCGCGGCTTTGCGTGCCACATTTCTTCGGGCTAAAGCCCCTGGTCTTTTTCCCACCTATTGACATCCCTGACTGTAGGCAAGGCACAATTGTCTTTGTTCTCCTCACCTGGTTGCCACCACACACGCTTGACACCATCTGAACCAGATAAGATTATCTTGGTCTCATCAGACCACAGGACATGGTTCCAGTAATCCATGTCCTTAGTCTGCTTGTCTTCATTAAACTGTTTAGCTTTCTTGTGCATCATCTTTAGAAGAGGCTTCCTTCTGGGATGACAGCCATGCAGACCAATTTGATGCAATGTGCGGCGTATGGTCTAAGCACTGACAGGCTGACCCCCCACCCCTTCAACCTCTGCAGCAATGCTGGCAGCACTCATAGATCTATTTCCCAAAGACAACCTCTGGATATGACGCTGAGCACTGCACTCGTGTTCTTTGGTCGACCATAGCGAGGCCTGTTCTGAGTGGAACCTGTCCTGTTAAATCACTGTATGGTCTTGGCCACTGTTCTGCAGCTCAGTTTCAGGGTCTTGGCAATCTTCTTATAGCCTAGGCCATCTTTATGTAGAACAACAATTATGTTTTTCAGATCCTCAGAGAGTTCTTTGCCATTGGGTGCCATGTTGAACTTCCAGTGACCAGTATGAGAGAGTGAGAGCGATAACGCCAAATTTAACACACCTGCTCCCCTTTCAGACCTTGTACCACTAAGGAGTCACATGACACCGGGGAGGGAAAATGGCTAATTGGGCCCAATTTGGACATTTTCACTTAGGGGTGTACTCATTTTTGTTACCAGTGGTTTAGACATTAATGGCTGTGTGTTGAGTTATTTTGAGGGGACAGCACATTTACACTGTTATACGAGCTGTACACTCACTACTTTACATTGTAGCAAAGTGTCATTTCTTCAGTGTTGTCACATGAAAAGATATAAAATATATAGAATATTTACATAAATGAGAGGGGTGTACTCACTTTTGTGAGATACTGTGTATCATAGTCTGTGGACTCTATAACTTTCACAAAGACTAAATAATAAACACTGATTTGGGTTATTTTGAAATAAAGGAATGTAGCAGAATACATTTTGACCTTATATTTATGAAGAAAGATTATTTGCAAAATTTTATAACAGAAACGAAGAAAAAATGCATTTTTTTTCCAAAATTTTCAGTTCTTGTTTATATCACAAAAAAAAAAAACCCCAGTATTGCTACCTAAAGAAAATAAAGCTTTATTTGTGTGAAATTATATAAATTTAATTTGGGTACAGCATTGGATGATTGCACAATTGCCAGTAAAAGCAGTGCAGTGCTGAATAGCAAAAAAATGCCTTGGTCATGAAGGGGGTAAAATCTCCCCATGTATAAGATCCCTTTCACACTGAGGCGCTCGAAAACTGCCCATAAAACGTCGGGCGTTTTTGCGGTGCTTTTTAAGCACTTTTGAAGCATTAGCAGTGTGCTTTTTTTTCACATGACTCAAAAGAACCAATTTTCAGGTGTTTTTGAAGCTCTTCCCATTCATTTTAATGGACAGGGGCGTTTTTGAGGTGCCTTTTTAAGCGCTCTAAACATGCTCCAAAGATGCTGCTTGCAGGACTTTTTTCAACTGCCCCGCCAGCGCACCGCCCCAGTGTGAAAGCATCCATTGAAATTAATGGGAAGCAGTTTTCGGGAGCTTTTTTAGTGCAAAAGCACTTAAAGTGGTAGTAAACCCTCCTATCATTATCAGCCAAGGAAGTTACCATCTTGGCCTCTGTTTAATCTACAACTGCCATGATGCTGCACATGTGATCAGCTATGACAGCAGCCATTGGATGGTTTGACAGTTTGGTTTAGAGCACAGCCAATGGGAGTGTTACATTTCCGGCACATGCCGGAAATGTGACTGGTTTTTAAGCTGTTAAATGGATGGGTTTACTACCACTTTCAGTGTGAAAGGGGTCCAAAGTGGTTGTAAAGCCTAAACATTTTTTATCTTAATGCATTCCTTGCATTAAAGTAAAAAACATTTGGGTGTCAGCATCTCACCTCACACACCCCCCCTTTAACTTACAAGGGAGCCAGTGACGAGGGAGTGGGGGAGGCGCAGAGTCTCACTGTCTGTCAATGGATGCAAAAGTGCCCCCATGGGAAGCACTGGGCAGAGGGGAGGGGCCAGGAGTGCCAGCAGGGGACCCAAAAAAGAGGAGGTTTTCAGCCGCGCTGTACAATTCCATTTTATTTTTATTTTGTATTATTTACAAGAAAAAAAAAACAATTATCTTTACAATCACTTCAAAGAGGTTGTAAACCTCAAAAAAAAAATGCAAGACAATGGCATAATGAGCTAGAACAATGCCGTGGATCAGCGCCGGCACCCTGCTGACACGGCCGACATGTCTCCTGGAGTTATTTCCGGTTTTGTGGGCTCCGGTGCTGTGATTGGCTGAAGCCGCGATGACGTCACTCCTGCACATGCGGGCCGTTTCTTCAGTGTGCATGACGTCGGAGCAAGCATATACAGTGAATATCTCCTAAACTGTGCAGGTTTAGCAGATATTCACGGTACCTACGGGTAAGCCTTATTATAGGCTTACCTGTAGGTAAAAGTGGTAGGACAGAGTTTACAATCACTTTAAGCTGGATGGGTTGTTCTATAAGACAAGGGCTTGCATATAATACTTTCATATGCCCATTCTACAATGTTTCTGGGCACTCACTGGTTACATTCTAATGCTCTGAAGAACAGAGCCAATCTCTGCTGCTTGATGCACAAATGCTCGGGGTGTCAGCATAGTATTAGGTGGTAACATTGATAGGGGGTGTGAACAAGGTGATCTATAACAATCCAACATGCTCAGAAGTGTTGATTACAACCTGCTGAAAAAAATGTCTTCAGCTCTGCAGCGCAGGTTACTATAGCGATTTTTCAGCAGCTCCAGCGGCCATCCCAATATATGATATGGATAATTAAATTGTGCTAAGCTGGACCACAATGTAAGTTGGTAATAAAGATAATTCCTGCAGTTTTACTTTAAAATGAGTAAAAATATATGATTGTGCTAAAAAGAAATAAAGGGTTAGAAAAAAAAAGAATTGCCTATGCAGATAACGGGTCTGTAGATAAAAAAAAACTGTGCTGCCTTGACTGAAGTTGAATAATACCCTTGTTATACAGTTGTGCTCATAAGTTTACATACCCTGGCAGAATTTATGATTTCTTGGCCATTTTTCAGAGAATGTGAATGAGAACCCAAAAACATTTCTTTCATGCATGGTTAGTGTTTGGCTGAAGCCATTTATTATCAATCAACTGTGTTTACTCTTTTTAAATCATAATGACAGAAACTACCCAAATGTCCCTGATCACAAGTTTACATACCCTGACGATTTTGGCCTGATAACATGCACACAAGTTGACACAAAGGGGTTTGAATGGCTATTAAAGGTAACCATCCTCACCTGTGATCTGTTTGCTTGTAATTAGTGTGTGTGTATAAAAGGTCAATGAGTTTCTGGACTCCTGACAGACCCTTGCACCTTCCATCCAGTGCTGCAGTGACTTTTCTGGATTCTGAGTAATGGGGAAAGCAAAAGAATTGTAATGGTTCAGAACCGCAATCGGGTTCAGGTTGGATGTCTGCTGCTGCTCCTAATTATGAAGTGTAGATACGTTCACGTAGAGAGAAAAGGGAGTAATTACACTGACATCTGCTAAGTTCAATCACTTTCTTATCTCTGTTTATTGTTGGGCGGTGCCCAGCCTTTTATGCACAAAGAACAATAGAGTATACGTCACTACTTTGCAAATGTAGTCAGTCTTAAAGGCACGTCTTGATTGGCTGAAATTCTGGAACTTGCTTGATTGTCGCTTTGTTCACTCTACTTCCTCATACCTCCAGTCTCTTCTGGGGGCTTAGTCACCAGGATGTAGACTCCATCTTAGTATTCAAACTTCACTCGATGGGAGGGGGTGCTACTAGCGGCTATTTTGAGTAAGGAAAGGTAAAAAAAAAGGTAGCTGCACATATATACATTACAATAATGGGATTGGCAAATGATCTGCGGGAAAAGGTAGTTGAACTGTATAAAACAGGAAAGGGATATAAAAAAGATATCCAAGGAATTAAGAATGCCAATCCGCAGTGTTCAAACTCTAATCAATAAGTGGAAAATGAGAGGTTCTGTTGAAATCAAACCGCGGTCAGGTAGACCAACTAAAATTTCAGCCACAACTGCCAGGAAAATTGTTCGGGATGCAAAGAAAAACCCACAAATAACTTCAGGTGAAATACAGGACTCTCTGAAAACATGTGGTGTGGCTGTTTCAAGATGCACAATAAGGAGACACTTGAAGAAAGATGGGCTTCATGGTCGAGTCGCCAGAAGAAAGCCATTACTACGTAAATGCCACAACTTACAATACGCCAAACAGCACAGAGACAAGCCTCAAACCTTCTGGCACAAAGTCATTTGGAGTGATGAGACCAAAATTGAGCTTTTTGGACACAACCATAAACACTACATTTGGAGAGGAGTCAACAAGGCCTGTGATGAAAGGTACACCATTCCTACTGTGAAACACGGAGGTGGATCGTTGATGTTTTGGGGATGTGTGAGCTACAAAGGCACAGGGAATTTGGTCAAAATTGATGGCAAGATGAATGCAGTATGTTATCAAAAATTACTGGAGGAACATTTGCATTCATCAGCCAGGAAGCTGCGCATGGGACGTACTTGGACATTCCAACATGGCAATGATCCAAAACACAAGGCCAAGTCCACCTGTCATTGGCTACAGCAGAATAAAGTGAAGGTTCTGGAGTGGCCATCCCAGTCTCCTGACCTCAACCTCATTGAGCCACTCTGGGGAGATCTCAAATGTGCAGTTTATACAAGACCAGGGCTGGTGCAAGGATTTTTGACACCCTAGGCGAAACCTCATTTTTCCGCCCCCCTTTGGCTCTGCCCCTGACTCCAGCCCCTTTGCCCTGTCAATTTATATGATGGCGTGGCAGAGGCAGAGATTTTTTGCAGAGCCTCTCTACCTATTTTTTTAGCCGTGGTCCACAGGCCCGCACCTGTGCCCCTGGATCCGCCTCATTTTACCGCCCTGGTGTGCTGCCAGCCGCTGCTCTCCAGTGACATGAGTGATTGATGTAGAGCAGTGACGGATCAACAGCGGATGGGCGCCCCTGGTGGAAGTGGTGCCCTAGGCGGCCGCCTACTCCGCCTAGTGGTAGAGCCAGCCCTGTACAAGACAGTCCAAGAATTTCCAGGAAATGGAGGCTTTTTGGCAAGAGGATTGGGCAGCTTTACCATCTGAGAAGATAAAGAGCCTCATTCACAAATACCACAAAAGACTTCAAGTTGTCATTGATGTTAAAGGGGGCAATGCATGGTATTAAGAACTGGGGTATGTAAACTTTTGCTCAGGGTGTAGGATATTTATGTACCTCATGGTGCCTGACTGGAATACTCTCAGGACATTGCTAAGTGAGGCCTGCTCACCTCCACCATCACATGAGTGAGCTCTCAAACACTGAGCTCAGAGCTACTGTATCAGGGGAGAGAGAGAGTATGTAAATGGTTTTGAATATGAGAAAGAGCTCACTCCTGTGATGGTGGAGGTGAGCAGTGATGAGGAGGCCTCACTTAGCAACATCCTGGGAGTATTCCAGTCAGGCTCCAGGAGGTATACAACACCTATAGCAAGGGCATTATCCAATTTGTGGTCAGAGCTGCACAATTTGTTTTTATCTACAGACGCCCCTTATCTGCATAGGCAGTTTTTTGGCAAAGGTGAACTAACCCTTTAATTTGAAATAATATGTTTTATTTTAACAGAAGAGAAAAGTCCATCTGAGCCCTGAGCAATGTAGCGACTTTTATTCGGAACAATATGGTAAGATGTTCTTCCCCAGCCTGACAGCGTACATGAGCTCAGGACCAATCATTGCCCTGGAACTGGCTAGACATAACGCCATAGTCACCTGGAAAGAACTGATGGGGCCTTCAAATAGCCTGAAAGCTAAAGAAACTCACCCAGACAGGTAAGGACACCATATGGATGTATACATTGGGGTCGATTTACTAAAGGCAAATTCACTGTGCACTGCAAGTACACTTGGAATTGCAGTCACTGTGGATCCAAGAAGATCTGAAATGAGGGGAAGCTCTGCTGATTTTATCATCCAATCATGTACAAGCAAAAATGCTGTTTTTTATTTTCCTTGCATGTCCCCCTCAGATCTACAGCGACTGCACTTCCAAGTGCACTTGCAGTGCAAAGTGGATTTGCCTTTTAAAAAAAAACTCAAAAGAATAATGAAATACACAGAGGGGCCCTCAAAGGGGGTAAGAGGTCTGCTGGATGGGTCCTCGATTTTTTTTTTTTTTTTTTAACTCTTTATTGAGCTCAGACAGTTGTACACATGTATAAAATAGTAACAATGAATACAAAGAACCATCTGCATACAGATATGCAATAAAAACATTGACAGTCTCTTTTGAGTGTTTATTACATGCATGTATTAGATGTCATGATACAGAAAGGTAAACATAGGCGTTGATTTGCTAAAACTGGAGAGTGCAAAATGTGGTGCAGCTCTGCATCCAAACCAAACAGCTTCCTGGTTTTATTGTCAAAGCTTAATTGAACAAGCTGTAGTTAGAAGCTGATTGGCTACCATGCAGAGCTGCACCAGATTCAGAGTGCTCCAGTTTTAGTAAATCTCCCCCATAGCGTTGCAGTGATTGTAGTAGTTGTGGTATTCTGGGTCAGGGTAGGTTATCCTGAGCTGAGCTCCAATTTTATGAAATTTGAGGGGACATTTTTTTTTTCCTCCTCATACATACATTCTACATATTGGATGATCTGATTGATAACCACCTTTGTGGTTCTCTTTAAGAAGACATCAAGGGTCTATTAGACTCCTAATGTCACCTTTGCACCAAGTTAATCAAGCATATAGCATGCTTCATTAGCTTCTTCCCAGGCAACAGCAGCCAGCGAATGCTAGTGCTGAACCTGAAAGTGACATAACAAGTTCCCGACTGGCTACCGCACTACTGCGGCAATGTGGCGCTGTCTCGCGAATCATCGTATAAAATCGGCGATTCGCGGGAGCGCGCCCTCGTGCCCGCCGCACTCTGGAGTTGTGTGCCTGCGGCTCAGGCAGACCCGATGTCCGCCGGTGAGCCGTGATGACCTGCCAGAGGGAAAGAAACGGGAACCACCGATGTAAACACGGCGGTTCCCCATTCTGTCAGGTGGCATGTAAGAGATCTACTGATCCCTATCACTGGGATCAGTTAGATCTCTTATGCCCATGGTAGCCCAGCCCCCTCACAGTTAGAAAACGCCTAGGGAACACAGTTAACCGCTAGATCTCCCCCTTCACTGCTAATGACATTTATACAGTAATCAGTGGATATTTAAATTTCTGATCGCTGTATAAATGTCATTGGTCCCAAAAAAGTGTCAAAAATGTCCGACATGTCTGCCCCAATATCGCAGTCCCGATAAAAATTGCAGATCGCCGCCATTACTAGTAAAAAAAAAAATATGTAAAAACGCCAGAAACGAATTCTCATGGTTTGTAAACGCGGCAACTTTTGCGCAAACCAATCAATAAACGCAGATTGCAATTTTTTTTTTTACCAAAAATATGAGAATATAAATCGGCCAAAACCGATGAATAAATTTGTTTTTTTATATTTTTTTTTGGATTTGTATTTCAGCAAAAAGTAAGAAATATTGTTTTTTTTGCAAAATTGTCGCTCTTTGTTTGTTTATAGCGGTGATGAGAAATGACGCAGAAGTGATCAAATACCACCAAATGAAAGCTCTATATGTGGGGAAAAAAAAAGGATGCAAATTTCATTTGGGTACAGCGTTGCACGGCCGCGCAATGGTCAGTTAATGCGACGCAGTGCCGAATCGCAAAAAGTGCTCTGGTCCTAACATGGGAAATCCTTCCGGGGCTGAAGTGGATAATACATGTCACTTCTGTGTTCAATCACCAGAAGGGAGATCCGCGATTGGAGTCCTACTCCAATCAATGGCAGTCTTGGGCCTGCAGGTGGCATAGTGGAGCATGGAATGCATGGTGGAGGGCGATCCCTTTTGGTAGTGTGTGGAAGTGATCAGATCATTTTGATCTGACAGTCGATAAAAGCTTGTGTAGGCCCCTTTCACATGGACGGATAGAATCCAGCTTTTAGCTGCGGATAGATGAAGTTATCTACCGCAGCTATACTGTGACAATGCTTTCCTATGGCCCCATTCACGCTCTGCATTTAGCAACGGTTTTGTTACAGACGATTTTGAACGGTTAGAAAAAATGGATTTGAATGCGTCCAGGAACGATGTAATGCAGCTATCTGCAGGTAAAAGCAGTGCACTGTGTCACCTATGGATAGCAACGGCAACAAGCATAGATAATCAATAGGAAGCGCTTCAGAAATGTCAAGAATATTTCCACTGCAGCTAAACGTAGCTGCATGTAAACTAATGTAATCGTGGCTAATCGGAATGTACAAATGCAAGTAATCATTGTGCTTTGGAGTCTGGTATCTGGCTTGCATTTAGCAATGGCAGAACAGCCGCTCGTGTGAAAGGGGCCTTAGCAGCCAGGAACGTGCTTAAAATCTCGTGCTGATGCCGATGTAAGCCTTATATGAGAGGCAACAAAGGGGTTTAGGGGAATGTACAGTGGTGAATGTACGTATTTTCTTTCTTTATGGTCTGGACAATCAATGTCTTTGTATTTATTTATTTTTTTTCCTTTTGTTGTCAGCTAAACATAGAATATTGCATCGGAATATTTTGTATTTTCATACAGTATAGATTGCTGCGGCGTTTTACTTTAAAGTTATAGGATCTACTCTGCAGCTGCTCAGTAAATGCTTGCTGATTACTGCTATGAGACTGGTGTGTATAAGCGAAGGCTGTAACTCTGTAATTTTATCACACTATCATTTTCTCATTAAAATGTTTCATTCACAAACCTATATATTGCATGGGTGTAGAATCATTATTTTGTAGCACCTGAAAAGCTAATTAAAATATATGTAAACCGTAAATGGATGACAGTTAGTTTGCTAAAGCGCCGTGTATCATAAACGATTTCCAATCTTTTTTTTTCTTTTAGAATATTTTTGTTTTTTCTTCATTCCATTCTTTTTGCTTTCAGTGCTACTGATCTCTTGCAGCCTCCTTGCCACCACTTTATGTCCACATGCATTACAGCGATGACTGCGTGGCATTGCTCAGAGCAGGTTTCCTGATGGTGGCAACAATGAACCATAACCATAACCAATGCATGCTGTAACCTCCATCAGAAACCCATTTGATAGGGTGGCGATGTGGAAGCTGAATTGGAAGACAAGGACAAAATATTTGCACCCTGTAAGGCTGGGTTCACACTTTTGCAGCTTGGATGTGGGTTTCGCCGCACCGATTCGCATGACAGGAGACTTTCAATGGAGCCGGTTCACACGTCTCCGGGGCGGCTGTGGAGCGCAATGCAGAAGGGTCCTGTGCGTCTTTGGCTCTGTTTCAGGTAAAAATTTAGACCCGATTCAACCCTGAAACGGAGAACAGGGACTCATCGGACCCCTGCTGTGAGCCACTCCGCATATAATGTGAACCCAGCCTCAAAGTGTTACCCAATTGTACTGCTAGATTATCACCCTGTCACATGTCCCCCTGCTGGAGACTACAAGCATTGTGCAGGCGTGGTTCACCCATGTTACTATTAAAGCGGTAGTAAACTTGGTGAAGAAAAAAACAAACATTCTCCTCCTCCTGCAAGGCAATTTTAGAATGTGCTAGTATGCATCGCATACTAGCACATTATGTAAAACTTGCCTTAAAATTAAGCCCTCCAGCGGCACACTGTCACCCCTGAAAGTGCTTCCATCTTCACCCAGTCTTCCTTCTGGACCCGCTGGACCCAGTGGCTGGACCCGCAATTACGTCACTCCCGTGCATGCGCTAACGTCACTGTTAACGGCTATCAAGGAACGGCATGGGCCTGTGACGCTACTGGCACATTTACAAGTAAATATCTCCTAAAGGCTACTTTCACACTGAAGCGGCAGCCGTGGTCACGGTAAAACCCCGCTAGTTTTAGCGGAGTTTTACCAGCGATATGGCTCCACTATGCGGGTGGGAGCGCCGTGCTTTTAACCCCCCACAAGGGGGTTAAAAAGGGGTTAAAAGTGCGGGCACTCAGGGCTACCGAGGCGGTGTGCAGCCGCTTCGGAAGCGCTTGCCATTCATTTCAATGGCAGGGGCGGTAGAGGAGTGGTATATTACCGCTCCCCTCACCGGCCAAAAGATGCTGCTTTCAGGACTTTTTGTAACGTCCTGCAAGCGCACCGCCCCAGTGTGAAAGCACTCAGGGCTTTCACATTGGGGTGGATTGGGGGGGATTTTTGAGGCGCTTTACAGACGCTATTTTTAGCTAAATAGCGTCTGTAAAACGATTCAGTGTGAAAGTAGCCAAACAGTACACGTTTAAGGGATATTTACTGTACCTATAGGTAAGCCTTAATATAGGCTTACCTATAGGTAAAAATGAACCAAAGGAGTTTACTCCCACTTTAAGGCCTGATTCACACCTATGCATTTTCAGTGCTTTTTGCATTTTGCAGATTTGTACTACAGAACCTGTTCCATAGGAAACGATGTTTCATGGACTACAGTACAAATCTGCAAAATGCAAAAAGCACTAAAAATGCATAGGTGTGAATCAGGCCTAAGAATCTGGTCCAGACTGAGGTGCAGCTGACACTGGAGCAAGTGCATGTAGACAGGAAGTGGCTGGAAGAGGCCAGAGGAGATGAGCAGCACGGGGGTGTAACAAAGGATGAAAATAAGGTGAAAATGAGTATTTAAAAAAAAAAAAAAAAACAGGACTATTGCTTACAATAAACAAAGCTTTAGCAAACTCGGCGTCATCCAGGTAGGGTTTACAGCTACTTTATAAGTGGATCTTCTGTGAAATGCATTATCGCAATCTAAGAATTAATTATATAGGTATGTATACCATCTTAAGCCTCGTACACATGGTATGACGGTTGTATGAAAACGGTCGTACGACTGCTTGTTGCACGATCATTCGAACGTTAATACGCGCGATTAGAACAGCCGAGGGTCGTACAACAGAAGTTGGATGAGCAGACTAGAAAACTTTGGTTGTACAACAAGCGGTCATACGACTGTTATACCGTGTGTACAGAGAAGTTGGTCCAACAAGTTGTACTATGCAAAACACACATGCTCAGAAGTCAGGAACGCTCGGTCCGTTCATGTAAACCTACGTTCCTAATTCACAAATCACATTCACCTGAACTTCCTCTTTATACGTTCGTAACACGTCACTACGTTAGGCTTGGCCACATGATCGCTTAGTGCACATCAGTATGCAAGACACAACAGCCGTCATACGATTTTGGACGTCCGGTCGTACGACCGTCGCATCGTGTGTACAAGGCTTTAGTCTCTTCATTACCATAACAGCCCCATTATTGTTTATCTGAAAAACTGTGATGATCATTTAAACTAAAATTTCCATCTCTCTCCAGTCTGCGGGCCATCTACGGAACTGATGATCTCCGCAACGCTGTTCATGGCAGCTACTGCTTCACTTCAGCTGAACGAGAAATCCGATTCATGTTTCCAGATGGTAGGTGCAACAATGGCTACCACACCAATGTATAAATAAAATTTCTGAAGATAAGCAGCACCCCTAAAAAGTCCATAGAGACACCATCTGCAGGAATACACCTTGAATTGTGACACCAGTGCAGAGGTATCACATAACTTTTTTGGGGTTAGTCCCCTCCTTCAGGTGAGTCCAGTGATGGTGGCTAACCTATAGCTGTAACACTGCATGGCTCATGTTGGAATGAGCTCAGTCTATTTGCCAGTTAATAAGCAGGTAAGATTAAAGGAGAAGTACCGCCAATGCTTTTTTGCACTTCTTTCTGCACTGCTGTGACCTGTTTTCAGCTTACAGTGGGCTAAAGTCTGATGTCACTCAGCCAGTCCTGGATTGATCCCAACTTTAATGTCGGGATCCACCCAGACAACTGGACCAGCCTCTCAGTGAGCTCCTGGTAGACTGAGCCAACCACTCCCGCCCCCTCCACAGCCCAGTGCTCCAGTGAGCTGGTAAGTGACAGTCACCAGCTCTCTGCTCACTGAAGACCTGAGAACTAAGCAATCAGTGGTGTTTGATCGTTCAGTTCTCGGCCTTAGAGGCAGCAGGGGACAAATGAAGCATCCGCCTAGGTAAGTATAAATGTTTTGTTTTTTTCTTTTTCAGTTCTTTTAACCACTTGCACCCTTATATAGCAAAACGTTCTTTATTCTCAAAGGGGAAGTCCACCCTAACATTAAAATTGCTACATCTACAGGCATCCCCGATCTAAGACTAACCTATCTAACCCTGTAAAGAAGAAATCAGTATACATACCTTTATTGAAGCTGCTCCAATCTGGTCTCCAGCAGCAGAAGCTCTGCAGAGAAGACAACCGAAAACGGCTGTGAAATGAATGGGAAGTGACATCACCCATAGAGTTACTATGGGGCTTCAGTTGTCGGCTGCCTCCTCTGCACTCGCCTCCACAGCGAAGCCGTGGCTGACAGCTCAGCGTGGGATCGGGTCGGAGAGGCTGCAGAAAAGGTAAGTATAGTGATTTCTTCTTTACAGGGCTAGATAGGTTAGTCTTAGATTGTGGATGTCTATAGATGTAGAGATTTTAGTGTTAGGGTAGGGTGACCAGATGTCCCCAGACTGAGGACATTGTCCCCAGAGCCAGTCTGTCCCCAGATTCAGGGGTGGTGCCCATACCCATTACAGCCTTTCCATCCAGCACAGTCAGGGATTGGTGGGCAAGCCAGGGCTGCGAGCTGGAGTGGAGCTGTCAAATCGAAGGTTTGATGTCGGGAATAGGCGGGGTGATATGCAGAGCTCCGCCGCCTTTGTCAAACAACTATACTATAGTCAGGGCTTGTGCAAGGATTTTTGACGCCCTAAACGAAACCCCATTTTGCCGCCCCCCATTGGCTCCACCCCTGACTCCACCCCATTTTCTCTGCCCAGCCTGATCAGTGCCAATGAATTGCAGCCTGATCAGCACCAATCAAATGCAGCCTCACCAGTGCCCATCAAATGCAGCCTCACCAGTGCCCATCAAATACAGCTTCACCTGTGCCCATCAAATACAGCTTCACCTGTGCCCATCAAATACAGCTTAACCTGTGCCCATCAAATACAGCTTAACCTGTGCCCATCAAATACAGCTTAACCTGTGCCCATCAAATACAGCCTCACAGGGGGTGGGGGCTGAGGGGGAGTATTTAGCAGATCTGTCACTATTTCTATATACATTTGCAAATGGCATGTGATAATACAATCTCATTATCTCAGTCAGACAGTGTCAGTTTTTACATGAATCAATGCAGAGCAGCCAGTGACAGATCAACAGTGGCCAGGCGCCCCTAGACGGCAGTGCGCCCTAGGCGGCCGCCTACTCCGCCTAGTGGTAGAGCCAGCCCTGACTATAGTATACATTTCCGGCTGGGGAAGGTGGCAGGACTAACTGTAACTACTGCATGTTTACCCACAGCGTTGTATAATTCAGGTTTATAGCTGTGGGTACACATGCAGTAGTTACAATTGGTCCTGCCACCTTCTTCCCTAGCCAGCAATGTATACACACAGCACATATTATAGAGAGACCCACTTTACCCACCGACTGATCCCTAACACTGGTGTCTCACTGCACCCGGGGCATAAGAAAATCTTCAAAAAAGGAGGGAGAGCAGAGCGGCCAGCAGATCCAGGATGGTGGAGCATGGAGTCACTAAGCAGCAAAAACGCAGATTCTGAAGAGAGCAGATTTGCTCACTCTTCTATCAAAACGCCATCTAATCCATCTGTTGCTGCACCAGTCTCTTCTCCCCCCCTGCAGAGTCTTCACAATCTCTGATGCAGCTAAATTGCGCTGCTCTTATGAGATATGTGGGGCTGCCATTCATTCTGAATGTCAGCCCCACACATTTCAGCCCATAGCGCATTTGCGGGAACCACAGGAAAATCACATGGTCAAAAAGACCATGCTTTTTCCTGCCACTGCATTTTTAAAAAGGCGCAGGCACCTTTTTTTGCAGAAAACACAGGCATGGCAGCCCATTCAAATGAATGGGTTACCCTGCCCACAGAAGTGTGAACCAGAGCTAAAGGAAATGTATAGCCAATAGAGATGGACTCGGGCGTGTTCGAAATCCCACATGCCCGATCCCGTCAGGAAGCCGACAATATACAGTGCTAATCACAGGCAGTGAGACTTTCCACGGTTTGCAGCTACACAGATCTGGAAATGTCTCTCTGCCTGTGATTAGCGCTGTGCAGCGTCGGCTTCCTGACGGGATCGGGAATGTGGGATTTCGAACACGCTTGAGCCAATCTCTAATGGCCAAAGCTCGTTTGGCTGTACTTCTCTTATGGATCGCAGGAGTGTTCTGCACTCCTATGACCTATATTCGGCTAAAGTCTGCTGTCGGCTGCTATCACGGAGCTCGTACAGACTCTAGGAAGATTAAAGTCGGGACCCTTGAACGCTATAACAAAAACATAACTCCTCATGTTTTTGGAAGCTAAGGAGCTGTGCATATCTCTCCCTCATCTCTGCCCTCCAGAACTGCTGTTACATCTCCTGGCACAGCGGTCGCTACACTGTACTCCTCCAGACTCCTCCCACTCTTTCCAGGATTAAAGGATAAGTTTACCTCTATGGAAAAAATAATAAATGCACAGATTTTTGCAGAAAAAAATGTGCATTTATTTTTTCCAGTAGGGGTCTGGAAAGCATTGCACCCCTGATCAGTAGATCATGCATGCAATGGGGGCTCCGGCGACATATCCTCCGGCTTTCAGCCCATACCACCGATTGAAAGCCAGAATACATGTCAATGGACTACGGGAGGGCTCATCAGCACCCCTGTGGGGACCACAGGAAAAACACATGGTCAAAAAAAACATGCTTTTCCCTGCTATCACTTTTTTTTAAAAGCGCATGGCTGTACGGGGGTTCC
>BLSH010036640.1:40514-58275 GCA_018402905.1 Glandirana rugosa
AAACGTACAATGAAACTTCAGGGATATACGACGTATGTTTTGGTCAAAGGTCGTTATGAAATTGTTTATCCGACCAGGGTCCCGTTCACTGTAATTTAGTTAGTAGAGACCTTATTACAATATATTAACCCCGGTCGGACTCTTAATACGTCAAACATAATGTAATTATCAGTCACTGTAGACATATACCGTGTTTCGAAAAGGGTCGACGGTGTTTTTTTTTTGAAGTTACAGGAGGGGTATGTTTTTTATAATCCGAGAGATATGTCGAAATTGTTTGAATGACTAGTAGGTGACATAATTCTCAGGCTGGCCCCAATTATATAACATTATTCCAGAGATGATTGATTTAATGTCACTTGCCCTGGGACCAGCCTATTTGTTAAAGTATTGCTGGAAACTGGTTTTGTATGCAGCATATAGGGACTTCAAAGTAACATGCAAAGCAGATTTGCATTGAAATCCATATTGCTTTGTTGAAATAAACAGTTGATTAGTTGCAGTGTATGATAGTATATGTAAAAAACCTAATTTTTATGTATCAATCAAGCATATCAGAGTTTGTTTGTTTTATATATCAGGTTGCCCTGAATGCAAACTGAAGGAAAACCTGCGTTTTTCCAACAAGGGAATAGGTCGAATTTTTCAGTGCAGTGGATGCTGCTATTCTAGGGCATACCCTACCCCAATGAGATCAAAGAAGACAATGTTGGTGCCAAAGAACATTACCTCTGAAGCTAAGTGCTGTGTGGCAAAGACTCAATACAGAGTAAGAAATTCACATGTATTCAAAAAATTTTACTTGAAGCTGTTGATCTTGTTTTAATTTGTGCAGGATGAAAGTCCAACCCTATCTTTTTTATGTCCTTCCCAATGGAGATACAGAAAAACAATCATACCATGGCTGTGCATTTACAAAAAAAGTTTTTATTGCAATTTGTGGTTATGTTAGGGAGATTTCTACTCACCCTTAAGGCCCGTACACACGGTACAATTATCGGCCGAAAACTGTTGTACAACAGCCTGTCATACAATAATTCGACTGTTAGTATGCTCCATTCGACAGCTGATTTTGAATTATCGTCGTAAGTTGTATGAGAAGACTAGAAAACTTTTGTCTGCCAACAAGGCGTCGTCCGATTTTCGGCTCGTTTGAAGTTGGACAAAAAGAGTTGTAAGTACCAACAGGCATGCTCAGAATCCAGGAAGTGTTTGGTCATGTAAACCTGTGTTCGTAATTCACATTCACCTCTTTATACGCTCCTAACACGTCACTACGTTTGGCTTTGTCGAACGATAATTTGACTACCGTCAGTACGCTAGACAAAACACAGACAGCCGATTTTGAGAAAAGTTGCACGTGCGGTCGTACAACAATCGAGACTTTAATTGTTGCTGACAGCCATCAACAGTTTAATAATCAATAATCTGACAAGTGATAAGAAATCTATTGAGAAACTTTACAGAGATCTTTTTAACACTTCTTCACATTAGCCAACATTAAAAAAAAGTTCTGGCTGGACTTGGGGTTTAATGGCATGCCTGGCGTGCCTATGTAGTAAATGGTGTTCTGTCATGGTAAAGAAGTGGGGCAGTAGTGAGGCTGGGTCATATCTATTGTTATTTACACATTTTTGAAACATTCTGCCACACTTATTGGGATATTTGCCCAGATTTGTTGCAAAAATTGCTTTTAACTTTGTTAAAGAGTTGTTGATTTCCTATGAAAAACACAACAATCAGAGAGACGTAAGGCTGGGTTCACATGTATACAAACTGGATGCGTTTTAAACCGCATCCGATTCGCATGACATGTAAATGTGACCGGCTCTCAATGGAGGCGGTTCACACATGTCTAGGGCAGCTGCGGTGCTGGTCCTGTCTGTGCGTTTTTGGGTCTAGTTCAGATGCAAATCCTAGCAAAAATGTGCACCTGAACCGGTGAACAGAAACGCATTGGACCCCGGACTGCAAAATGCAGCCACACATATGTGAACCTGGCCTTAGGGTATGCTGGAAACCTTCTTTGGTCAATTGCACTGCTTCCTATACATGGATGATTGTTGCTATGAGTTCCTTAATCAGGTACAAGCTAGGGCCTATGTGTGACCAATCTGACCTTAGACATTCACATGACAGTGTAGACATGGAAAGATATTGATAGATAGCAAAGCCATTGACAAGTCCAGCGTACTTAAAACAATAGTGATCATCAAATGCCTATAGTTGCTTCAGGCTGGCCATGTAGCATAAATATAATTGTCTACAGTGGTCCATGAGGGAGTACCACATTGCTAAGGTAATTATTGTGTCAGTAGAGCCTACATTTCACATGCTATCTAATATCTCACTGTGCATATGTAGTTCTCCTATGCAATCGTTTGTGTATCATGCAAAAAAACAACTGATGACCTGCATAGCATTGTTGGAAACAGAGAGATATTGACAGACACTGACCAATAGACACAAAATTAATAGAGTCAGGGGAACATTGATGAACTATTATGGATGGAAACATGTTGTCAGATGATACCAATTGAATGGTACACACGTTGCAACTGTTGTACAACAACGGTCGTACAACAGGTTGTTGTACGATAATCCGAACGCTAGTATGCGCGATTACAACAGCCGACATTCAACAGTTGTACAACAGAAGTTGGCTGAGCAAACTATAAAACTTTTGTTGGCCAACAAGCCGTTGTACAACTGTTGACTTGTGTGTACAGAAGTTGGGCCAACAAAAAGTTGAAAGTGCAAACACACATGCTCTGAATCCAGGAAGTGTTCGTGTAAACCTGCGTTCCTAATTCACAAATCACACTCACCTGAACATCCTCGTTATACGCTCGTAACACGTCACTACGTTCGGCTTTGTTGTACAATTATTTGACTCATATCAGTACGCTAGACACAACCGCCAACAGCCGATTTTGGACAAAAGTTGAACATGTGGTTGTATGACCGTTGCACCGTGTGTACGAGGCTTTAGAATAAAAAAATTTTAGCTGTATGAACAAACATATGCACTTCAGAAACCCCCACCAACTTCCATGTACACAATTATCCGAAAATGTCTAGGGCAGTGATGACAACCACCTCTCTAGGCTGAGATTAATTTGACAGTTCAATGAGGAATACCGTGTTTGGATTATATTAACAGTGTAACCATACACCATAACTTACTGTTTCTACAGATATAGTTAGCAGGTTGTGCCTCAGAAGAGATGCATAATATGAATATTTTATAATTATTTTCATTACCATTTAAGTCAAATTGTTCTTTTTTTTCACTTCTGTATATATACACTTCTGATCAATAAAGGTAAACCGTTGACAATTCTAACCAGGTTAAAAAAAACTTTTTAGCTATAGTTTTATAATATTTTGATGTTTTTCCAGTTATGAACTAGAGAACTCACTGATCCATCTGGTGAACTTGAAAATCTAGCTCTTGGCAAACTCACCAGCCAAATAACTTTATATAGAAACCTGCCCTAGGTTTGTTGGAGCTTCCTGAGAATATGCGCTCAAATCTCCAGCTTTAGATAAAAAGACCTACTTTTTAACTGTTTTACTTCTCATTCTTCATAACAATGTGCAAATTTAAACCTTCACAGTTCTGTTTTGATTTTCCCCTGTTAGTACTAAATGTTCAACAAATTTAATAGTTATGGAATACAACTCAATGTGGAAATTAATGGATATCTTGGACAATGTTTTTAAATGAAATCTGGCTAAAGCTGGTGGAAGGAAATAGTGGTTCTCAACTCCTGTCCTCAGGACCCACCAACAGGCCAGATTTTAAGTATTACCTTGGGGAGATGCTGACTAGAATACTGCAATCACTGAGCAGCAAATGATATCACCTGTGATGTATTTTCAGTTATCCTGCAAACCTGGCCTGTTAGTGGGTCCCGAGGACTGGAGTTGAGAACCACTGAAATAGAGGGAAGTGCTCAATTTTTAAACTAAGATGTGATTTAGTTGAATATGCTACTTCAGAAGAAGGTGCTGGTTTGTGATTAACTAATTGGATCTGAATATTTGTCATGTCTTTCCTGTATTAAGAAAAGATAAGATTAAATGAGCCTGTGGCCATGAATGCTTTTTTCTGTGTTTCATGAAAATAGTCTCAATATTGGGGTTGATTTACTAAGGCCCCTTTCACACAGGCTTTCCGTTCAGGTCCACCTGTCCGTTTTTCAGGCAGACCTGAACGGACACCCTATTCTCCTCTATGGAGTGACAGATGTCAGCAGTGACATGTCCGCTGACATCTGATCCGCTCCGATCTGATCCGTGATCCGTAAAATCCGGCGGATGAAAACTCTATTTTTCCATTCGTCTGGGGATCGGATCGGATGACAACGGATAGATGGTCCGTTTTCACCCGCTTTCCCATATATGAGAATGGAGCTCTGACAGATCCGTTTCTGCACAGCTTGCGGAGCTGGATCTGTCATATCAGCGGGGATCAGCGGAGCGATCCCCGCTGAGCAAAAACAGACCCCGCACACGGACATGTCCGTGTGAAAGGGGCCTTAAACTGGAGAGTGCAAAATCTGTGCTAACTTCAGCTTGTTCAATTAAGCTTTGGCAATAACACCTGGAAGCTGATTTCTGTGCAGAGCTGCACCAGATTTTGCACTCTCCAGCTTTAGTAAATCAACTTGCAAGTGATCTAATGGCCTAGAGAAGCCTACACTGAAATGTCCCTACTACAATTATTCACATTTTAGGGTCCATTTGATCAGGCACCAATATATGTATTAGTATGGTTGTAGGTTGGAAACATATGCAAACACAGAAACAGATTACACCCTCATGCATATAGTGTGCAGGATTTAAACTAAGCAAATGCATTTAATATTTATTAAGGGGTGGCACATGATCCACAAAACAGTTTGTGCAGCTGCTAAAACACTATAGCATTTGTCTCTAGAGGAAAATTAGCTGTTGGCAATAAGGATGTGCTCGGGCTTGTTCGGAACCGAACATGCCCGAGCCCATCCTTAGTTGGCAACACCTGTCCAATTTAAAGAAAAATATCTTTGACAGTCGGATATCAGTTTTAAAAAATTTATTTTAACAGCTTAAGGATTTATTTATATAAAAAAGGTAGGACAATATGTTTATAGTCCTACTTTATTTTTTATCTAATACCTGAAAACCGAAAAACTAAAAGATTATTATCCTATGTTTGTTTTCTACAGTTTTAGTCATAGGACTAGTGCACATTAATACTCAAACTGGGGTGTCTATTTTTTTATTACAAGGAATGCAAAATCTTACATATACCTTAAAGGCAGTAAAAGAAGTGGGTCCCTGTGAAAAGATGTGGAGTATTATTCGTAGATCCAGCTGGTCACATTAGCAGAGGCAAGACTCAGGCCGGGTTCACATATGTGCAGCTGTGGTTCCCAGCATGGGGTCCGATGTGTGTCTGTTCACTGGTTCAGGTGTGATTCAGGTCCAAATGTTTGCCTGAATTCGCACCTGAACCTGACCCTTTTTCAATATGGACCGCGGCCATCCCAGACATGTGTGAACCGGCTCCATTTAGAGCTGGTCATACTTGCCTGTCATGCAAATTGGATGCGGAAAAACCCACATCCTGTCCGCATAAGTGTGTCAAAAGCCTAATCTTTGGTTGTTTTTTGGATAGAATAAGATATGCTTTTTATTGCTGTCCACAGGGGAGATTAACCCTCTCTATTTGTACTAGTGACTATTCTCACTGGAACAGAAAGTGATGGGAAATCTAGACTTTTACACTGTCTCTGGAACATGAGTGGAGGGGAAATTTCTAAATGGGGACACCTCTTCTGATGATAGAGAGAAGATTTCTCATTACTTTTGAGAAATTTCTGAGTGCTTGACGTGTCTCGAAGACTAGGGTTGCCACATCATCCCTTTAATCCAGGACACATATTAATTACACAGGTTCTGTGGCTGATTAAGGTGGTAATTAAACTCACTTATGCCTCCTACACACGATGCGACGATCATATGAAAACGGTCGTACGACCGCTTGTTGTATCGTGTGTACAGAGAAGTTGGTCCAACAAGTTGTACTGTGCAAAACACGCATCGTAACATAGCACTGCATTTGGCTTGGTCGTACGATTGCTTAGTGCACATCAGTATGCGAGATACAACAGCCAACATATGATTTGGGTCGTACGATCGTCGCATCGTGTGTACGAGGCTTAAGTGTCTTATCTGCATTATATTAGCCTCAGAACCTGTGCAATTCATATGTGTCCTGGATTAAAGGGATGAGGTGGCAATCCTATAGGAGACAGATAAGTCTTCCCAATGGAACACAGGGTCCTAAGCAATACCTGCTCTTTCTAAAACGAAAAAAAAGGTTTTGTCTATAGACCCAAAATGTTCATATATGAACAGCAATATTCCATTGATCGCCAAGTGTGAACCATTTGTAAAATTGTGTTAAAGTTCCAGCCTGCAGTTTTTATTTGTTTTGTTATTTGCTTCAGAATTGTATATTTCTCTTGCAGGTTACAGTAATGGACAATGTGAAGATTGAAAACCATACAGCTTGTCACTGCAGTACCTGCCTGTACCACAAATCCTAAGCGTCAAATGCTGTCTTTTATTAACATGCGATTATAAAACAGCTTTCCTGCCTTTTATTAAGAACCTCTAACAATGTCCCTGACTTTACATGTCTGAATAGAAGCACACTTTTCCCTTCACCTAAATTACCGTCACTGGCCTCAAATAAAGCTGATTTTTTTCTATTCTTGCTTGTATACACTCAATTAAACTTAGATTAGAATTAACATCTGATGTACATTTTCACTATTTTTAAGTATTTGTACACATTTATAAAACTGGAAAATCTGTCTATTGACTAAGCTATTGTTTCAAATGTCGGGCTTATTTTTTTCTTATTTTGAGCCACTTTTTTTTTAAACACCTATTCGATATTAAATTACGTAATGGCTTGTATTAAAACAATAGGAACCCCAAAACAAAAATTTTTTGCAAAATTATACATTTTGGTTTTACCTTCTGTGTACTGGGCTGTTATCTTTTGAGGGAGGGGTGCCCCTTTTAATTAAAAAAATTGAAATTCTGGCAATAGTTACACTTTGAGCCTGGGTTCACACTGACAGCGGGAATTAAATCATGCAAGTTCAGCTGAACCCGCACAATTTCATTCCCGTATGTCAGTTCCGACTTCGGGGGCGGGTTACTGCACAGATGTCTATGGAAATTGCACACTGAAGATGCCAAAAGTAGTACAGAAACTACTTTTGGGAATTGGTGTGGCGCCTTAAATGTGGCATCGCACCGATTCGGATGGTGCCATTGCCGACATGTCAAATCGCATGCCAAATCTCTCCAATGTGAACCTACGCTGAGGTTGATTTACCAAAACTGGAGTGTGCAAAATCTGGTGCAGCTGTGCATGGTAGCCAATCAGCTTCTAACTTCAGCTTGTTAAATTAAGCTTTGACACAAAAACCTGGAAGCTGATTGGTTTCTGTGCAGAGCTGCACCTGATTTTGCATGCTTCACATTCAGTAAATCAAGCCCTTTATTTATTAAAAACATGGTTCACCAAGCCTATGGAGATCAAACAAGCTAACACCAGTTCAAAGATAACTCTTATGCCGGGTACGCACGGGAAGTTTTCTCATTCGTTCATTGACAGACACAGCCTCTTATTCTTGACGTGGGGTTTATGCACCTTTCACTAGGCATGGACTAGGCAGAATGTAGTTCAGCTAAAAGCAGAAACAGCTCCTCCCAGGGGGCAGTCCTCACTTGGCATAACCCCTCCTGCCCTGCTCAGCAACTCACTTTTTTCTGCCTAGTGCAAGGAGTAGGACCTGGCTCCCTGCTGGGATCTGCGGGTTCCCCATTTTTCTCTTTTTTCTTCTGATGAAGAATGCAATCAAGTAGCCGGCTGGGTGACAGGCTGGATACCCTAGATCCAGGGAGTCTCCCCAGCGCGGCCGACGGATGCGAGCCGACCCCTAGCTGTACGCGGGGTCAGCCGCGTTGGGCTTCGTTCCGCGAGGTGCGGCCGGCGGGTTAAACGTCCCGCCAGCACTCCTAGGACCGGGTCACGGGTGCTGCGTGGCCAGCAGCTCCCCCCGAACCGGCGGGGTGGCAGGTCTGCCTCGGGTGGCTACCCGCTGCGCCCATCCAGAGCGGTGAGTACGCTTCTCCTCCCCCCTGTGGGGTGCGGGGGGCAGGCGGGTGGTGTCCCCCTTTTGCGGGTATAGGTGGCTGATCCTTCCTACTCTTTAGTATTGCCCCCCTGGGCTGTAGTGTCCCCCTGCCTGGCTGCATTCCCCTGGGTGGGCTGCGGGCGATCGGCATGTCAGTACGGGCCGCCATTTTCCTGTAGCCGGCCATGTGTGAATCACGGCCGCCATTTTCCTGTAGCCGGCCACGTGTTGAGCATGGCCAGATTTTCCTGTAGCCGGCTGCGTGTGTATTGCGGCTGCCATTTTGCGGTAGCCGGCCGCTGTTTTTGGCCCCTAGTGCACACGGCGGCCATTTTTGCGTGGTCCGCCGTACCCTGGCCTCAGATTCGCTGGCTGGAGTCGGCGGTCCTGGTTCTCTTGACGCCGGATCAGGCCGGAAGAGCCTTCCTACACATGGGGGACGCAGAGCAAGCAGCTCTGTGGTTACAGGCAGCTTCAGCAGCGCTAGCAGCAGCACCTGGCTCGGTGGGGTCCTCCTGGGAGCCTCTGGGGCCCTAGTGCGACAGCTTGAGGGGTGGTGTGGGATGCACAGTCCGGTTTGGCCAGTGGGTGTCTTCCGGGGTGTGGTGCAATGGTGGCTGAAGCAGGTGATTCCCAACCAGGTGTCTCTGGTGGGGACTAGGGAGCGCTGGGACCTGTGGTTCCTCTGCACAAATTGATGGCCATCCTGGAAGGATTCTTCTCCCGGGTGGAGACAATCCATGACTGCGGGGTGGCGAGAAAACGGCCACCCCTCCCCGTCCTCTGGTGAGGACTCTGAGCCTGAGGGGGGCTCCGTGGTGTCGGGGACCCCTCTGGAGCTGTCAGAAGGCGAGCTCGGGGACCTTTCTGATGAAGATGAGCCCCCGGGGGCCACCGCTGCTCGTGAAGGGCTCTGGTGGGCTCATTGTTCTCAGAGGTCCGTGAGACGCTGAAGCTGGGCCCGGCTGCGACACATGGGGCGCCATACGCTTTTGGGTCGCATAGGCCGACCCGGATGCCTAAGGTATTCCCTTATTTGTCGTACTTTGATCAGTTTGTTTACAAGGAGTGGCAACAACCTCAGGGTTCATTCGCCATGCCTAAATGTTTTTCTGTGCGTTATCCCTTTGAGGATACCCTGTTGCAGAAGTGGAAGTCTCCGTCGGTGGATCCGTCTGTGGCCCGCCTGAACAAGGTGACCACTATTCCGATGGAGGGCTCTCCATCATTTAAGGACCCGGCCGATAGGAGGACTGAGGCGGTGTCCAAGGCAATGTTTCTGGTCGCAGGGTCGGCCATGCGGCCGGCGCTGGCTTTGGCACTGGTGGCACAGGCACTTACGGAGTGGGCGGCCATTGTGCACCAGGCTTTGGTGACTCTCCAGGCCCCTCCGGAACCTGTGCAGATAGCAGACCAGCTGATTCAGGGTCTTAAGTACCTCTGTGATGCCCTCGACATGGCTCCCATGCTGTCTAAATTGTCCATGTTCGCAGTCGTCATTAGACATCTGCTGTGGCTTAGATGTTGGTCGAGGGACCAGGCGTCAAAGAAGGGTGACCTGCCGTTTGAGGGTGGTCGTCTCTTTGGGGCCTCCCTGGATGAGATCATCAAGGATTACACTGGGGGGAAGAGTATGTTCCTCCCGGAGCCTAGAAGGGGCAAGGAGCCCCGGCGTAGGGCAGGCCCTTCCTTCCCTACTCAAAAGAGGTTTTTTCGTGCACCACGTGCCTCGAACAAGGTCTCTCAGCTCGCAGGGGGCTAGAAGCGCCCCTGGCAGCGTAAGGCCGAGAAGGCGGAGGAGAAGTCCTCCTCCGCATGATGGGTCGCCCCCGCCCGTGTTTCTGGTGGGGGGACAGCTCTTGCGGTTCGGGGACCGGTGGACCTCTCGCATCTCGGATCTCTGGGTGCGCGAGGTGGTTTAGTCTGGGTACAAGATAGAGTTCCATACCCAGCCCCCGGACAGGTTCTTCGCCTCCAATCTGAGGCTTCCCTCGGGGCGACGGCAGGCCCTGTTTGGGGCCGTGCAAGTCCTGCTCCATCAGGGGGTGATTGTTCCGGTCCCCTCTGCAGAACGTTTCCACAGTTTTTATTCAAATCTTTTTGTGGTTCCGAAAAAAGATGGGGTCAGGCCTGTCTGGGACCTGAAGGCTCTCAACCTTTTTGTAAGGGCACGGAAATTCAGAATGGAATCTGTCCGCTCTGTGGTGGCGGTGCTTCATCAGGGAGACTTCTTGGCCTCCTTGGACATCAAGGACGCGTATCTGCACGTGCCCATATGTGTGCGCCACCAGCGTTTTCTGCGCTTTGCGGTAGGGGATCTCCACTACCAGTTTGTGGCCCTTTCGTTTGGTCTGGCCTCAGCCCTGCGGGTCTTCACCAAGATCCTAACCGGAAGGTGCAGGCCTTCGTGAGCAGAACAAGGGATCTGCTGGCAGACGCGGCGGATGCCCTAGTGGCTCCATGGTCACGGTACCTACTGCTCTATGCCTTCCCTCTTCCATTACTCCCGTGCCTGCTGCACAGGATAGAGGCGGAAGGGATCGCAACCATTCTGGTACCGCCAGATTCGCCTCGACGTCCTTGGTACGCCGACGTAGTGCAGATGGTGGTCGATGTTCCCTGGCGGCTCCTGCTGCGCGGGACCTACTTTCACAGGGACCCATCTTGCACCCTGCTTTACCCTCGCTGGCTTTAATGGTCTGGCTATTGAGTCCCAGGTGTTAAGAGATAGGGGACTCTCTGAGTCTGTAATTCCCACTATGCTCAAGGCGCGTAAGGCCACTTCGCGTAAGATCTATCACTGCACCTGGAGGGCTTACATTGCCTGGTGCAAGGCGGGGGGATGGAACCCCCGTTCTTTTTCAGTGGCTCGGGTGCTGGCCTTTCTTCAGCAAGGCCTAGATCACAAGTTGGAATTGAGCATGCTTAACGGGCTTCTGCCCTGGCAATTCTTTTTTAGTGTCCTTTGGTGATGCATTCCTTGATCCGTACCTTTGTCCAGGGTTTCATCATGTCGCTCCCCAGGTACAGGAGCCTTTGGCGCCCTGGGACCTCAATCTGGTCCTTTCAGTGCTTCAGAAGCCGCCTTTCGAAAATATCAGGGAAATTGCCCTGCAGCTGCTTTCGCAGAAAGTGGCCTTCCTAGTGTCGATTACATTCGCTAGGCGGGTGTCTGAGCTGGCAGCTCTGTCCTGTAGGTCCCCGTACTTGGTCCTACATAGG
This sequence comes from Glandirana rugosa, assembly GCA_018402905.1. Lineage (NCBI taxonomy): Eukaryota > Metazoa > Chordata > Amphibia > Anura > Ranidae > Glandirana > Glandirana rugosa. The sequence goes on from BLSH010036640.1 coordinate 51,947, forward strand.
GACAAGGCGGTTTTGTGCCCTTCTCCTTCCTTCTTACCGAAGGTGGTCTCTTCTTTTCACATCAATGAGGACGTTGTCCTCCCTTCGCTCTGTCCGCGCCCATCTCATCCTAAGGAGGTTGCTTTGCACTCCCTGGATGTGGTTAGGGCTCTGCGGGTGTATCTGGTGGCCATGGCCTCTTTTCGGAGGTCCGATGTGCTTTTTGTCACGGTGGATGGTCCGCGCAAGGGGATGGCGGCCTCCTCGGCCACTATTTCGTGTTGGATACGACAGACGGTGACCCGTGCGTATGCCGTTTGGGGCCAGGAGCCCCCCTTTCCAGTCACGGCTCACTCTACCAGGGCGATCAGTACTTCCTGGGCTTTTCAACACCAGGCGTCGGTTTCTCAGGCGTGCAAGGCGGCCACTTGGACCTTGCTGCACACTTTTTCCAAGTTTTACAGAGTTGATGTTGCAGCGTCTTCTGATGCTGCTTTTGGCCGCAAAGTTTTGCAGGCGGTGGTGTGAGGTGAGTCTGGCACCTCCCGGAGAACTCTTCTGTTGGGTACTGTTGTTGCCCACCCCTCGTTGTGACACTGCTTTAGGACATCCCCACATGTCAAGAATAAGAGGCTGCGTCCGTCAATGAATGAATGAGAAAATAGGATTTTTTGACTTTCCGTAAAATCCTTTTCTCTGAGTTCATTGACGGACGCAGCACCCACCCCTCTTTTGTTGAGTTTGTACTGCTTGTTACGAACTGAGTTGCTGAGCAGTGCAGGAGGGGTTATGCCAAGTGAGGACTGCCCCCTGGGAGGGGCTGTGTCTGCTTTTAGCTGAACTACGTTCTGCCTAGTCTACTCCTAGTGAAAGGTGCATAAACCCCACATGTAAAGAATAAGAGGCTGCGTCCGTCAATGAACTCAGAGAAAAGGATTTTACGGTAAGTCAAAAAATCTTATTTTTTTTCGTTCAACCCAGCAGGCTAGCAGGCTGAATGGAAAAAAACTGAGGAGTTCGCTGTACTAACCATGCGATCTTAGTACAGCGAGTGCCCTGATGTGCTATTGTGTTCTGGCAGGGGGTGCAAGTGGCTGCTGATAGGTTGACAGTTGGCTGCTACTTTTCCAGCATGCTCGTTCAAAAGAAGCTAGTTGTAAGATCCGCTTCTGTAGGACAAGGATCTGTACACACTGGCTGAGCGTTGGCTGGTTTATACTGTACAGGCTGATTTCGGACTATATTCAGCACGTGTGTATGGGGCTTTAGATATAAGCCGTTAAAGCAAATATCTAGACCTAGTAGTAAAGCATGTAGGTAACATCACTTTACTTTTTCTATGTGCCACTTGCTTCTTTATCACATATATTTATATGCTGCTTACTATAAAACCAGCAGAGAATGTTTAATGATTTTTGTTAATAAGGTGATGTTGTGTTCCTTTCAATAAGCTAATCATGTGCTAGAAAAATCCTGTTTTTGAATGTCCATTACATGTGACAGAGTATTCAAAGTGAACACAGGTCTTCCCTTTTTGCCATTATTCACTTTGAAAAGTCAACATTTGCTAAGTAAACATCATTCTATCTTTTAGCAACTCTGTCCCATTGATTTTATAGGTTGACCATGATTTCTGTATTGCCCGCTTGCTCCACACAACACATTTTTTTAAAGGAAATTAGGTAACCACAGTTGCAAAACTGAACACCAGTTATCAGTCCCTGAATGAAGAATTGTTCTGATGTTCTCCAGCAATTTTTTTATTCTAGCTCAGAGAGCTTAAACAATTTAAAAGATGATTCAGTTAAAGTAGAACTAAAGGCAAATCTTATTTTTTAGTTTTGGACAGAGTGAAGAGCTATTAGAACACCTGTCAGATTTTATTGCCGTCTGGGTTCCCACTATGGTTTATTGTTATCTTCCAAAGTGAAAATAAAAGAAAATCCCACATTTTGAGTTGTCTCCAGAACAGGAATAGAGGGGAAATCTTCCAATGGGGCACTAGTTCTGGTGACCTGGGGGGGCCCAAGAAAATCCTTTAAATTGCAGGGGTTTCCTCTCACTTCCTGTTTGGCTTTGAGATAGGAAGTCAATGGAAATGTCCACTATGGGACACAAATTGCAAAAAAAGCTGACAGGGGTTATAACTTCCCCCTAATGTCCTTTAGTTGTACTTAAGACTCCTTTCACACTGAGGCGCTGCAAAAACTGCCGCTAAAACGCCATGTTTTAGCAGAGTTTTTCAGGCGCTAGCAGGGTGCTTTTTTTAAGGTAACTTGACTTTAAAAAAAGTGAAAAAAGACCCATTTTGCTGCGCTTTTGAAGCGCGTTGGAAAGCGCTGCCCATTCATTTCAACGGGCAGGGGTGTTTTTTGAAGCGCTTTTTAAACATGCCCCAAAGATGCTGCTTGCCCCCCAAGCGCACCGCCCCAGTGTGAAAGCACATATTGAAATGAATGGGAGGCAGTTTTCAGGCACTATTTTTAGCGCGAAAGCACCTGAAAACCACCTCAGTGTGAAAGGGGTCTTAACTGCTTCCCGACCGCATTGCGAAAATTTACTGCTGCAGAGTGGCTCTGTACCGCATATCACCGTCTATAAACGGCTGCTCACGCGTGCGCTGTAGTGGGAGGGAGCATGCCGCCAGTGGCTCGCTCTTGTGCCCACCGCACTCTGCAAGAGTGTGGCTGCGGCTCAGGTGGACTCAATCTCCGCCGGCGAGCCACAATTGCCTAGCAGAGAACAAAACCGGGGAACCGCCCTGTTTACATCTGTCAGGCAACATGTAAGAGATCTACTGATCCCTGTCACTGGGATCAGTTAGATCTCTTACGTCCCTGGCAGCCCAGCCCCCTCACAGTTAGAACACGCCCAGGGAACACAGGTAACCCCTAGATCACCCCCTGCAGGTTAACCCCTTCACTGCCAATGGCATTTACACAGTAATCAGTGGATATTTAAATTTGTGATCGCTGTATAAATGTCATTGGTCAAAAAGAAATGTGTAAAAAATGTCCGACATGTCGGCTGCAATATCACATTCCTGATAAAAATCGCAGATCGCAGCCATTACTAGTAAAAAAAAAAATAGTAAAAATGCCAGAAATGAATTCTCATGGTTTGTAAACACAGCAACTTTTGTGCAAGCCAATCAATAAATGCCGATTGCGATTTTTTTTTACCAGAAATATGAGGAAGAATATAAATCAGCCAAAACAGCAAAAAGTAAGAAATATTGGGGGTTTTTTTTGCAAAATTGTCTCTCTTTTTTTGTTTATAGCGGTGATCAGAAATGATGCAGAGGTGATCAAATACCACCAAAAGAAAGCTCTATTTGTGCGAAAAAAAGGGCGCAAATTTCGTTTGGGTACAACGTTGCACGACCTTACAATTGTCAGTTAAAGCGATGCAGTGCCGAATCGCAAAAAGTGCTCTGGTCCTAACATGGGAAATCCTTCCGGGGCTGAAGTGGTTAATCAGTTACAGGTGGATTTAGCTTTTATGCCCTTGGCATTAGCGTAATTTATCGAACCAATAACATATTACATATTTAGTGCTTTAACTATTTTCCAACATTGACACCATATACATTATACACCTAAATGTGTCTACATGCTGGTTCACGGTTTGCTGATGCTCCGTGAGGCACTCTAATATGAAAGTAGCAAGTTCAGGTTTTAAAATGGGACCTGACCAAACTCTAGCCTCCATCACCTCATACCGCCTAATAAGGCTTACAAAAAGTGGAAAAATCCAAGCTCTACTTACCAACCAGCTTGCAACCAGCCAAATTAACCTGTGTAACAATATGCGTTAAAAACAGGGGTTTAGTCTGCACACATTTGCAAATACATGCGTAAGCTACAGGCCTCACCAAGGCACCGTTACCTGTAGTTCCCACTAACTTCCACAGTGGCAGCACATGCATTCTGATGAGATAGATGGAGGGCAGATGAGCTGGAGGGAGCCCACCCCTCCTTAAAGGTTAAGGGGCACACTGAACAACTATCAGATAGCACCATGGCTGCAAAGGTGTCAGGGTGTTACCTGACCTATATCAAGCATACAAAAAGTGAGCCACTTTGCAAATGTGTGCAGACTAAACCCCTGTTTTTAACGCATACTGTTAGGTTAATTTGGCTGGTCGCAAGGTGGTTGGTAAGTAGAGCTTGGATTTTTCCTTGGCTGTTTTTTGTCATTTGTTGCCCTCCAATGCTCCTTGCTGTATAGACCAGTTATGGATGGGGGCAGCGGCTCACTTTTTGTATGTTTGATATAGGTCAGGTAACACACTGACACCTTTGCAGCCATGGTGCTATGAGCTGGGTGTTCAGTGTGTCCCTGTGTCTTTAAGGAGGGGTTGGCTACTTCCAGCCCATCTGCTCTCCAGCTACCTCATCAGAATGCATGTGCTTCTACTGTGGAAGTTACAGGTGGGGACTACAGGTAACAGGGTGTCTTGCCGGGGCCTGTAGCTTACACATGTATTTGCAAATGAGTATAGACCAAACTCTTGTTTTTAACGCATACTGTTAGACAGGTTAATTTGGCTGGTCGCAAGCTAGTTGGTAAATAGAGCTTGGATTTTTCCTTGGCTGTTTTTTGGCTACTGAGGCTGCCTATCAAAGTATTAGTCAGGTGCATGATGGATGTAGGAGCTGAAGTTATTTACATATTAGAGTGCTCTGGGTTTTGGGTTTCCCCTTAGAAAAGCATTCAAGCATATAAGCCATCACATGTAGGTGCCTGCATTTCAAAAAAAAGTTGGGAATGGTTCAAACCCCTGGTAGGTCTTTATTGTTGTCTGTGTCCCCTTTTGGAAGATTCAGTATCACTTTGTCCCAGTGGTCAAAAATTCCAAAATTTTTAAGTTGTCGCAGAACAGAAGGTAAGCAGAAATCTTCTATTGGGAACACCTGTTCTGATAACTTTCTGACAAAGGTTCTAACCCATACCTGCTCTGTCCAAAACTAGAAAAGTATGGAGCTGGAGTTCCACTTTAAAGTGGATCTGTGCTTGCTTGAAAGCTTTTAAGTAGGTTATTGAATATTTTACTGCGTGATTTTATAACAACTTAGGACTAAGACCATATTTCTAGAAAACTCAATCTAAACAAAAAAAAATCTATAGATTCAAGTATCATAGCCATTTTTGAAGCTTGTAGGGCTGCTAATAAGCAAGTTAACATTTCACTTCAATGGAAAGTATTGTGTCTTTGGGTTAATTTAGTTTTAATTATCCATTTATAATCAGGTGAGAGAGAGTTCTGCTCATTGAGAAAGTCATTTTCTTAGCATAGCTTTTTGTAGAGCAGAGGGCCTTAAAAGAGAAGTATGTGATTAAAAACAAAACAAAAAACACATATACTGACCTAGATGAATACATCATTGATCATTCAGTTCTCGGTCTTCAGTGATCATAGAACCAATGACTGTCATTCATCGACTCACTGTAGTACTGAGCTGTGGAGGGGAAGGGAGCGGCTGGCTCAGGCACTCAGTGTAGCAGGAATCTGGGTGGATCTCAACATTAACCACTTCCCGACCGCCGTATGTAAAATGACGGCCGGGAAGTGGCTCAGTTATCCTGACTGGACGTCATATGACGTCCTCAGGATAACAAGCCGCCGCGCGCCCGGGGGGGGCACGCATCACGGCGATCGGTGGTGTGGGAGGTCAGTCTGACCCCCCGCAATACCGATCTCGGTAAAGCGCTTCGATCCAAAGCACTTTACCATGTGACCAGCCGTGACCAATCACGGCTGGTCACAGTGTAACACAGGAAAGCCGTTTACGGCTTTCCTGTACTCAGGTCTGCAGACCTGAGGAGGGGAGAGCCAATCGGCTGTATCCCTGACAGGGAGGGTTTGTGCTGATGATTTATCAGCACAGCCCTCCCTTGGATCGCCACCCTAGACCACCAGGGAGCCTGCCCAGGGACCACCAGGGATGTGCCCACCCAGGACCACCAGGGAGCCGACCAGGGACCACCAGGGAGCCGATCTGGACCACCAGGGAGACCCCCCTAGACCACCAGGTAAGTGACATACTGCCCAATGTGGATGGCACTCAGTGCCACCTTCAGATGCCACCCTAGACCACCAGGGAATGAGCCCCTATCAATGTATATGCCCACCAGTGCCCCTATCAGTGCCCACCAGTGCCCCTATCAATGCATACCAGTGCCACATATCAGTGCCCACCATTGCCACCTACCAGTGCCACCTATCAGTGCCCAGTGCCGCCTATGAGTGCCAATCAGTGCTGTCTATTAGTGCCCATCAGTGCCGCTTAGCGGTGTCCGTCAGTGCTGCATATCAGTGCCCATCAGTGCTGTATATCCTGTCTCTT
>BLSH010036640.1:58303-71381 GCA_018402905.1 Glandirana rugosa
CGGGATACAGATCTCAGTACCCGTCAGTGCTGCTTATCAGTGCCGCCTAACAGTGCTCATCATCGCTGCATATAAGTGCCTCATAATCAGTGCCACCTCATCAGTGCCAATCAGTACTGCCACATCAGTGCCCGTCAGTGTAGCCTCATCAGTGTCCACCAGTGATGGAGAAAATTTACTTATTTACAAAGTTTTGTGACAAAAATAGAGAATTTTTTTTTTTTCAAAATTTTCGGTCTTTTTTTATTTGTAGCGCAAAAAATAAAAACCGCAGGGGTGATCAAATACCACCAAAAGAAAGCTCTATTTGTGGGAACAAAATGATAAAAAAATCTGTTTGGGTGCAGCGTCGCACGACCGCGCAATTGTCATTCAAAGCGCAACAGCACTGAAAACTGAAAATTGGTCTGGTAGTAAAGTGTTCTAAGTGCATAGTATTGAAGTGGTTAAAGTCAGGATCACTCCAAAGCCTGGACCAGCTCGGTGACTTGCACTGATAGCAGACTTTAGCCCATTGTCGGCTCAATACTGATTGAGTGCAGTCCTGTGACCCACAGGAGACATAGGGCCTGAAGAGCTTTGGCCATACTTCTCCTGTAATCTTTTCCAGCTCACAAATCATCACATTCAGATATACCAAGGCCCGGGGGGGGGGGTTCAAAATGACAAAATAACAGGGCATTTCACTTTTTAATGATTATTTTATTACATTCATGCTCATTAGTATTTGAAAAACCTTGTTTCTGGATATAACTTCATCATATACACTACATTACCAAAAGTATTGTGACACCGGCCTTTATATGCACATGACATTTAATGGCATCCCAGCCTTTAAGTATGTAGGGTTCAATATTGAGTTGTCCCACCCTTTGCAATTATAACAGCTTCAACTCTTCTGGGAAGGCTGACCACAAGTTTAGGAGTGTGTCTATGGGAATGTTTAACCATTCTTCCAGAACCACATATGTGAGGTCAGCCACTGATGTGGATGAGAAGGCCTGGCTCACAATCTCCGCTCTAATTCATACCAAAGGTGTTTTACCGAGTTGAGGCCAGGACTCTGTGCAGACCAGTCCAGTTCCTCCACCCCAAACTCGCTCATCCATGTCTTTATGGACCTTGTTTGTGCACTGGTGCGCAGTCATGTTGAAACAGGAAGGGGCCATCCCCAAACTGTTCACACAAAGTTGGGAGCATGAAATTCAAAATGTCTTGGTATGCTGATGCCTTAAGAGTTCCCTTCACTGGAACTAAGGGGGCAAGCCCAAACAAACCCCACACCATAATCCCCCCTTCACCAAATGATTTGGACCAGTGCACAAAGCAAGGTCCATAAAGACATGGATGAGCAAGTTAGGGAAGGAGGAACTTGATTGGCCTTAACTCGACCCCATAGAACATCATGCTTACTTCCCTTCGACAATGGAAGATATCCAGCAGTGCCATCAAAACAGAACTGGTGGAAAGCAGGTGAACCCAGGTACATTCATCTACTGTCCTGAGAAATCTGACCATAAGGGACCTTCATGTAAGAATTGCTGCTAAAAAGGCATACCTGTGGTGTGAAATCAAGGCTGAGCGACTCAGCTATGTCCAAAAACATAAGAACTGGGGTGCAGATAAATGTCAGCAGGTTGTCAGGAACCATGAATCAGACGGAGACCGAAAAAGCAGTAAAAACCACACCTTTTAATAAAATGATACAAATAGTAAACATAGTAAAAACATAGCCAGGATACGGCAGCCAAAGTGAGCCAGTAAATCAGGAAGCGAGAGATCAGCGTAGTCGGAGGCAGCAGACAGGATCAGGAACCAGAAGGGATGTCAGCCAGGCAAGTCTTCAACGGGAACACAGCAGAGAGTCTATTGATATGTTTGACCAAGGCGAAGGCATTAAAAGAATGAACCAGGCAGTGTAAATAGCCAGAAGGGGCTGGCTGTGGGCTGGACTTGATGAACAGGAAGTGATCACCAGATGAGCCACTGTGGAAAGATGAGTGCTGGCAATTACCTGACAGCTGAGCACTGAGAAGGGAGAGCTGAGAGCCCAGTCCTGACACAGGTGTCCTGGACTGATGAGTCAAAATTTGAAATATTTGGCTGTAGGGCTGGATAGCAGTACAATAATGAGTGTCTGCAGGCAACAGTAAAGCATGGTGTAGGTTCCTTGCAAGCTTGGAGCTGCAATACAGCAAATGGAGTTGGAGATTTGGTCAGGGTCATTGAAGTCCTAATTGTTGAGAAATCCATCATTCCATACCATCAGGGAGGTGTGTGATTGGCCTCAAATGTATTCTTCAGCAGGACAACGACCTCAAACATACAGCCAATGGCATTAAGAACTACCTTCAGTGTAAAGAAGAACAAGGAGTCCTGGAAGTGACGGTTTGGCCTCCACAGAGCTCTGATCTCAACATGATCAAGTCTGTCTGGGATTAAATGACGAATTTGAAGGATTTGATGCAGCCTACATCCACAGGAGATCTGTGGTTAGTTCTCAAAGATGTTTGGAACAACCTACCTGCTGAGTTCCTTCAAAAACTGTGTGCAGTCTAGAAGAACTGTTTTGAAGGCAAAAGGTGGTTACAAAAATATTGGTTTGATTTGAATTTCTCTTCAGTTCATGTACTTTCCATTTTGTTAATTGATAATAATAAACTATTAATACTTCTTTTTCTGAAAGCATTCTTTATCTACAGCATTTTTTCACACCTGCCTAAAACATTTGCACAGTAGAGTACATACAGGCTTTCAGTTACAAAGCTGGAGGAAGGGGGAATGGACTATGAGGCCATTCATCAGCGACCTTGCAGTCCATTGAGAACTACAAGCCATGGCAAATGGGACTTGTAGTTTATTAATTCACAGATCGCTGTGAATGAATGAGACAGATGTGCGGAGCAGTGCCCTGCCCTCTGTCACTGGGGAGATTGGGCGGTGAGGGGGGGGGGGGGGGTTGCTGCATAGTAACATGTACATGTTACACCCTTAATATGAGTGTAACATTTTAAATGTTACTAAAGGTTAACTTATCCTTCAAACACTATACATTTGGTCATGTCTTTTTTAATACAGGCATCCGGGTATTTGAAGCTGTCAAATTGGTAGAACAGCCAGTGAAGAAACAATTTAAAAAAATAATTTAACAATTTACCACTAGGCCCAAAATCTGATCTATAAACCGTAAATGCATGAATGTTCTTATACACTCTATTACCAAAATTATTGGGACAGCTGCCTTTACACGCACATGAACTTTAATGTCATCCCAGTCTTAGTCTGTAGGGTTCAATATTGAGTTGGCCCACCCTTTGCAGCTATAACAGCTTCAACCATTCTGGGAAGGCTGTCCAAGGTTTAGGAGTGTGTCTATGGGAATGTTTGACCATTCTTCTAGAAGCGCATTTGTAAGGTCAGGCACCGATGTGGATGAGAAAGCCTGGCTCGCAGTCTCCAATCTAATTCATCCCAAAGTTGTTCTATCGGGTTGAGGCCAGGACTCTGTGCAGGCCAGTCCATTTCCTCCACCCCAAACTCGCTCATCCATGTCTTTATGGACCTTGCTTTGTGCACTGGTGCGCAGTCATGTTGGGACATGAAGGGGCTATCCCCAAACTGTTCCCACAAAGTTAGGAGCATGAAATTGTCCAAAATGTCTTGGTATGCTGATGCCTTAAGAGTTCCTGTCACTGGAACTAAGGGGCCAAGCCCAACCCCTAACAACCAACCCCACACCATAATCCCCCCTCCACCAAATAATTTGGACCAGTGCACAAAGCAAGCATGGGTGAGTTAGGAATGGAGGAACTTGACTGGCCTGCACAGAGTCCTGACCTCAACCTGATAGAACACCTTTGGGATGAATTAGAGCAGAGACTGCGAGCCAGGCTGTCTCATCCACATCAATGCCTGATCTCACAAATGCGCTTCTGGAAGAATGGTCAAACATTCCCATAGACACGCTCCTTGTGGACAGCCTTCCCCGAAGAGCTGGAGCTGTTAAATAACTGCAAAGGGTGGGCCAACTCAATATTGAACCCTACAGACTAAGACTGGGATGCCATTAAAGTTAATGTGCGTGTAAAGGCAGGCGTCCCAATACTTTTGGTAATATAGTGTATATATACATGGGGGCAACATACAGTATATGTACTGTGGCGTTATGAAAGGCGAGGCCATCGATGGACGTTATATTTCACCTCGCATGCGTTCACTTGCAGGAAAGTAAGGTGGAATCCGGTCTGGGTTTTACCTGCCACCTTAGCAGGGTAGGTTCCGGACCAGATTTTGCGGTCCAGTTGTGTCCATCAACAGGTGGTATAAAGGAAGCAGGTCTGAATCAGATGATTTGCTCTGGCTTGGGACTCAGGAGCCATCAAGCTTGAGAGAGCTGATGAACCGAACTTTGATTTGTGACTGAAACAAAAGGTTTGCATTGTCTTTGTTTTGTGGGTAACTGGGAGAAGCCCTTCACCTCTGAGTTAGGAAACCGGACATGTTTAGTTAGCGCCTGGATGGCAAGGATTTATTTTCTATTTTGTTTATTTGATTTACCTGCAACCTTTTAAATAAACCTGACCACAAGTCAGGTTTTAAGAAAATCTGCCGTTTGGACCACCTTTTTCCCAGGGAAGGTGATCCCCTTTGAGCTAACCCTCCACAGTACGTACATGATATATTGTATATGTGTCTTGGAGTGCCAAGTATAGAAAGAATTTATTAAAGTGACTGTAAACCCTCACATGTGCCCAGTAAAGTGACCAGCATTAGGGGATACACAGAGATGAAACAAATCCTCCTACATAAGTTGTTGCTGTGTATTTGCAGCTGTTTCTTCTGTGAATTGTTCTGAAACCACAAAAGGGAAAGAATTTCCTTTTGCTCTAGGAGCAGGAGGCGGGTATCTGAAGTCTTCACAGAGCCGACAGCTCTGAGCCCTGATTGGAGGGAAGGGACGCACACCACTTCACACAGTACGAACAAGGACAGCTGTGGATATCAGTCACAGGCTGAGTGCTGCATCTCCCTCCCATTCACCATTTTAGCTCTTGGTGTCGGCTGCCAAAAGCTGCCAAAACCGAGTCATGTTGATAACAGAGGAACCAGGCAGGAGAGAGAGACATGAAACTTAGAGCTTTGGAGAGAGACAAGTGCACAGTATAGAAGGAGGTGCTTTTTTCCTTGCACTTTTTAATGTAAATTTCCCAAGAGCATAGTGAATTTGGCGACATTTTGAATTCCAATTACCCAATCACATGCAGGGGAAAAGAAAAAAACATTTTTCTTGCACTTAATTTGATGTTGGCAGTCAGCAGAGCTTCACCTCATTCAAAGTGCAACTTCCCTTGTAAAGTAATTTTGCCTTTAGTTAATCATCCCTGAATTTTTCATCTTAGTACACTTTTTCACAATTCAATTCGAGTTCTGTGACTTATTGAAAACAAGGCAATTTAGCTGTTAAGAAACAGAGTAAATAAAATTAACCACTGAGAATGTACTCCAATTGTCAATCTGCAAATCTCTATATAGTAGAAGTTAGAATTTAGGGTGATACAATTTATCACCCTAAATAGATTGTAGTGCAAGCTTTTGAGGCACCCTGACCTCTTTTTGAAACCTGGTACAGCTCTCTGCAAATCACTATACTGTATGCAATTTAATAAAGTGCACACTTGATAAAATATAAAGCCAAATAAAAAAATGACTTTAAAGGGACCCTCTCGCAAAAGGTCTACAGCAGTGGTTCTCAACTCCTGTCCTCGGGACCCACTAAAAGGCCAGGTTTGCAGGATAACTGAAATACATCACAGGTGATATCATTTGCTGCTCAGTGATTGCAGTATTCTAGTCTGCATCTCACCAAGGTAATACTTAAAATCTGGCTTGTTGGTGGGTCCTGAGGACAGGAGTTGAGAACCACTGGTCTAAAAGAAGAGAGTCAATACATACCTCTCCTCCTGCCTGTGCCCCTAAGCACCTTTCAAATCAAGTGAAATTCCAGCTAAAGTCTTCCCAGAGTATTGATTTCCTAAGTCCTCTGTAGTGATTTGGGGGTAATAAAACTTCCAGGATACCTTGTACTCAGGGCCACCATCAGGGGGGGTACAGGCAGTACTGTTGTAAGGGGCCCCAGTGTCTCAAGGGGCCCTTACAACAAAGACTTTAGCAGTCTTTAACATTGGAGTCTATGGGAGGGGGATACCCGGTTTGGGGACACCGTTCTCCCGAACCATAGGCAATAAAAATACCAAACTTGGGTCACATGGAGAGGGCCCCCTGGGCCACATCTGGTCCAAGTTTGAGACCTCCAGCACATATGGTTTAGCGCAAGGTCTTATTGCAAGCATCGGGTGAGGCTGTGCTGCCTGTGCACTATTTTTTTAACCCCTTGGATGCCACACTATCACGCATTGCACACTTCACTTGAATGAGTCATGCTTGGCAGGCTACTCCTGGTAAGTGTGACAGGGTGTATATTTCCTACTGCAGCTGCGACTTGTGTACACCCCTGGCCAGATGTGGTGGGATGGCCAATGGGCTGGCCCTGGGGAATGTTTGTGGTCAGATGGGGGGGCAGGTCTAAAGCTGTGTAAGGGGCCCCAAAATTTCTGATTGCTGCCCTGCTTGTACTGGTATTCTGCATTGCTAGTGTGACCTTACATATGAAAATTTCACAGTGGAAACCAGACTGAAGTCTTAGGCTGGATTCACTCAGGAGCTTTTCCTCTTCGGCAGCTGTCCGTTTCTGACTGCGGTAGGGGGCAGTGGGGTGCACGATTCAGTGCATCACATGGCTCCCCTTTTTTTTTATTGTACAAACTTTATTTTAAGTGTACAAAATGCCCCTAAGCCTGATCGGGATCCAGCGATGTGCATGAGAGCGGAGGCTCTCCTAGGCCCCTGCCTCCTCATTGGCTGGGAGACAGCACCGGGAGTCATTGCCTCCTGCTACTGTCAATCACAGCCAATGAGGAGGGAGCATGGGAGGGGCTCAGGAGCAAGCACACAGGTGTCCTCATAGCAAGCGGCTTGCTATAGGGGCACACAGAGAACAGGAGAAGCCAGGAGCGCCGGCAGGAGACCAGAGAAGAGAAGATTGGGGCTGCTTTGTGCAAAGCCATTGCACAGAGCAGGTAAGTATAAGATGTTTATTTATTTATTTTGTTTACCTTTAATATCACTTTCATTTATAGCGATGTACTGCAGCACGATGCATTGCCCTGCTGTACAGTACCATGTGATTCTGTACAGTGCACTGCAATAAAATGCAACATGTCTGCATTTTATCACAGAACGCTGCAGTGCAGCTCTGGGCTGCATTGTAGTGTGAACAGGACAGAGAGGAAACAATTGTGTCCTTGCGGTGATAGACATTTTACAATGCAGTAAGATGTCTGTCAACACACAATGTGTGAATTAGCTCTTAAGCCGGGCATGCAGTACATGGATCAAAATTCGGCTGTCTGAGCAGGGACTGGATACATTTCGATCCGTGTATGGACAGGGAGGTTGTACAGAAGTCAATCTATCGACTGTTGGATTTTCCCCACTCAATCAGCGCCGGTAGAACTGATCAGTGTATTCTGATGATGGGGAAGTCTCCCCACTTTCAGAATACAATACCTCAGTGGGGAGGATTTCCCCATCCGCAACCTCAACCCGCTGGTAGTAACAATGCCGCTCAACCGCGTTTTTCTGTCCCCAAGCTGCAGGTGTAAACAAGCCCTTGCAGGGTGCCTTGTGTGTAGAAGTGACGGGGTCACTTTAAAACTGAACTCCATGCACAATAAATTTAATTTAAATATATTCCTCAATAGCCACACAGGACATAAAGCCACTTTGTGAGCACCAAATACTTTTGCAAGCACAAATGCCTTTGGCTGTATACCCCTATCTATCTGTGGCAGTATATTTCTATCTGTGAGCAGTATATTCCTATCTGTGGACAGTATATACCTATCTGTGGGCAGTATATACCTATCTTTGGACAGTATATTCCTATCTGTCGTGCAGTATATACCTATCTGTGGGCAGTATATACTTATCTGTGGGCAGTATATTCCTATCTGTGGTGCAGTATATTCCTATCTGTGGTGCAGTATATTCCTATCTGTGGTGCAGTATATACCTAGACGTCCAGACGAAGCAACGCACACCCATAGCGAAACGCGTTGACGCCACTTCCGCCCGTGATGCTGACCAGTGCCTCGAACGTGGAAGGGATCCAGAAGACAGAGTGAAGGAGGGGACTGGTGGATGAAGACTGGAGGACAATATCCAGAGCACTATACACTATGTAGTGGAGGAGGAGTGAGACCAAATGGGAAGGTGAGCACACTGTGCTTTCTACACATACCGACAGAGGGATAGACATGAGCGCTGTTTTCAGCCACACTTATCAGCCCTTGATTAGCTAAGAACCTCCCAGTCTCTGCATTGGCTATGATGCTCCCTCAACGCACTACTCTCAGTGTTTAACGAACACCAGGGACACCACCAGTTTGGTCTATAGGCTGCATTTCTTCCCAAAACGAAATGCACAGCGACACCCCCATTCAGGGGCGGCCCTAGAGGGGGCAGAGCATTAGCCCTCTGTGAGTTCAGCCATATATACAACACTGTATAGTGCCCCGGGATCCATCACTCCTGGTATACAGTCCTCTTGAATGCCACCCATACTGCGATAGGCTCTTCATATACCACTGTACCACTAGGCACATCAATAGATTGTTGTGCCTCCTTTACTGCTGTCAGGACTGTCGCACTTGGATTTTTGTACAGCAGCCACTGGGGGAAATTTCTATTCCCCATACAACACTTTCTCCCCCTCCCCCACACACAACCACAGCGGTGTATAGAACGGGGAAAACCCATATATCTGGGGGTGTGGTTGTACATGCTGCAGCGCATTGCATGACACTATATTCATACAGCTATCCATTTTTGTATAGTGTACCTGGTACTGCATAGACTGGCCAAAAAGGCCCCTAAGAGCCTACTCCTTCAGTGGTAGGTACTCACTTCCACCGTTCCAGCCCATGGAACTCACTCAGGTCGTGACACCTCAGCCAGAGCACCTTTATAGCTCATCAACAGGGGTTGTCACGTGACCTAGTTCCCAGGATCCTTCCCAGCAGGTCCCCTTCCCTATACATAGCTAACAAAGGTGTGTTGCACAGGGACGGCCCTGTTCACATAGCATCACACCGCTATCCAACTCAGAGGCACTGGAGTATTTGGAGCCACCTCTACTCATTCACTTTTTTGGCACAGGGAGACAACAGACCCCTACAGGTGGCCTAGGCACTGCAATTCTTCAGGCGTCCGGACACTGGCAGTTTGTCTTATTTGTTTGTCAGTCAGTTGTGTTTCCCCATTTGTGTAACAGTATTGGAGGGTACCCCATATACTGGGGGCCCCCTATTGTTGTGATTTTAACTTTAAAGTTGATATAATAAATTTGATATATTCATTCTTTACCTTTGACCTGTCATACTCTGAGTCGCTCACTAAGCCACTTTGACCATTTCTATATCTATCTGTGGGCAGTATATACCTATCTTTGGGCAGTATATTCCTATCTGTGGGCAGTATATACCTATCTGTGGGCAGTATATTCCTATCTATAGTGCTGTATATATCTATCCATGGTGCTGTATATACCAATCTATGGTGCTGTATATACCCCTATCTGTGATGCTGTATATACCCCGATATGTGATGCTGTATATACCCCTATCTGGTGATGCTGTATATACCCCTATCTGGCGATGCTGTATACCCTACCTGGTGATGCTGGGCTGTATACTTCTGACACAATGGGTGGAATATATAAGGGGCGAGGCTTATGAGAAGTGGGAAGGGTCAAAAAGGAAGGGCGGGGCTTGGCGCCCCCATCCTAAAATTCACCAGCCACCACTGGGGCGGAGACAAGATTGGTCACCCTGCACAACTGGGTGATTGCAGGAAATTGATTGATACTGGTTTGATACTGGAGTATTGCACAGATCTGGAAGAAATACACAAAGCACACCAATAATATATATGCCTCTTGCAGTTAGACAATAACTGCTTATCCCTGAGTTCAGCTTTAAATTAAAATCTTATTATCCTTTCGAATAGGTTGCAAAGATTTTTGTTTTAATTTTATTACAGTCTTACGAAAAAGCAGCAGGTGCCACCATCTAAGTGCATATGTTTATTAAAAACAATAAAAACTGTTAAAATACACTCACAAGAGTAAAAGAAAGACAAGCTCATCATCAGTCTTAAAGAGGAGCTCCAGGCTCCAGCCCTAAAAATTAAAAGTCAGCAGCTACAAATAATGCAGCTGCTGACTCTTAATATTAGGGCACTTACCTGTCCAGGCATCCAGTGGTACCCTCATCTGATTTTTCAATCGGCTATTGGGTGCTGGCGCCACCATCTTGACTACTGTGCATGCGTGAAACACACTGTGCTTTGTGAATGGGCCGCAGTCTTCTAAGACTTGCGAAGTGTCTCAGAAGGCTGTGGGGGAAGGAGGGGGGCTAAGCCTGTCAAAACCAGGTACCTGCTCCCCCCTAAAAATGCCAAATGTGGCAGTGGGGGGGGGGGGGGGGACAGACAAGTGAAGCATCCCCTTTTGGGTGGATCTCCGCTTTAAGTCACTAGCAGGGCTCGATGGAGAATGGCCGAAATGCTGGCAGATGGATACAGGGATCGGCTGAGGAGGGATGCAAGACTTGAACAGTGTCCACCAGCTAGAGTCGTAACCATGCTGAAACACAAGCCAGCGTTGGGGCTGGAACCGGAAGAGACGTTGGACATCATGACGTCAATAGGATATGGGCATGGCTTACATGTTTTGGAGCTCCACAGCCATAAGGGGAGACAGGTCGCAGCTGGAGCCTCCCCAGCAGGAAAGAATTTAAAGGGAAACTCCAGACTAATAAAAATAAAATCATATATAAGCTTTCAGTGGACAATCAAAAAGTTATTTAGCTACTTCAATACCAGGCACTTTTACCCCCTGCCTGCCCAGGCCAATTTTCAGCTTTCAGTGCTGTTACAATTTGAATGACAATTGCGCGGTCATACAAGACTGTACCCATATGACATTTTTATCATTTTTTTCATACAAATAGAGCTGTCTTTGGTGGTATTTAATTCCCACTGTTTTTTTTTTTTTTTTCTAAATAATAAAAAAAAAACGGCAAAAAATGTAAAAAAAAAAAAGAGTTTTTCTTTGTTTTTGTGTTAAATTTTCCAAACAAATAACCTTTCTTCATACATTTAAATCAAAATGTATTCTGCTACATTTCTTTGGCAAACGTAACCCAAATCAGTGTATATTATTTAGTCTGTAGGAAAGCTTTAGCGTCCACAAACTATGGTATATATATATCTAAAAAAATTGATCAATCGTGATGTATTAATGGCCTATCTCAATTCTTGAGGCCCAAAAATGGCAGTACAGTACAAATATCCCCCAAATTACCCTTTTTTGGAAAGTAGACAGTCCAAGGTATTTAGTAAGAGGCATGGCGTGTTTTTTGAAGTTGTCATTTTTTTGTCACAATTTTTTGGAAAATGAAGAAATGAAAAAATACATTTTTTCACAATTTTTTTTTTATACTGTCACCAGTGCAGCACAGCATCATCATATAACTGGTGTGGCGGTGATCAGGAACACTGACTGGTGACAGTATGTAAAAAAATAATAAAACATTAAAGCATTTTAATACATTTTTTTTCTTTTTTATTGCATTGTTTTTCTTTTTTTATTTTACAATTTTTTAACATACTGGGACCAGAGCAATACAGTGTACCAGTGTACCATAGTAACACTGTACTACTCCGGGGAACACATAGACTTATGATTGCTTATGCCAATTAATTTCATTGGTATAAGCAACCATTGTTACTGAATGAAACAGATTCATGCATTGTCCTTTGTTGTGATAAGCTGTGATTGGCCAAAGCTAATCACATGGTACAGATGGGCTGTGATTGGCCCTTTCTGTACCATGTGATCACTGTGACCAATCACAACTAGCAACACAAATGTATACAATGGATGGCATGAAAGGAAGCCATCCATTGTTCACAACTGTCTTGTGATCCAGTGGGCACAGCCAGTGACAGATCATGCCACTGTGTGACCCTGCACATATGACATCCACTCAGAAGGACGAAAGGCCCGCCTAACAGTTTGAGTTATCCTTCACTTATGTGACCAATATGCGATCCCTTATCTTCCTTGATTTGGCAATAGGCTTTGATGGCACCTGTATTATCATCAAAAATCATTTTAAAGAGACTCGGTCTTAACTCTTGTGTCCATTCTAGCAGCTGCCATCATCCTAGATGGAAACACAATATTCCATAAAGCCAATTCCATTGGCTTCATAGAAACTGTATCTTGGATGCAGATTATCTGGACCAAGGACAAAATTTACAACAAAAATGAATTGAGAAAGGTTACCCAACTAATCACATCAATAGCATCTTTGCCACATAGAGAAATCCCCCAGAGAAAGTTAAAGGTCCCACCAAAGATGATAACCCTATCAGATTCATTACACAGTATCATTTCCAATACAAATGAATGGAAAGGGTCTTTAGGAAATACTGGGGAGTTCTGTTGCAGGATCCTATACTTGGATGTACATTGCCCCCCCCCCCCCAACCCAGGTTCACCTATCGTAGGGCTTGTAACATCAGAAGCCAGAGATCCCCCAGAAAACTCTCAGATCCTAGGGCTGCTTGTCCAGTGCCGGGCGGTCTTTTCTCCAACCTGATAGGAATGTACAATTGTTATGAGATATGTTTAACTTGTTCCTTTGTTCCAAATGGCCTTAAGTCTTTTGAGGCCAATGGAAAAAAATATCCTATCTCTCACTTCAATACAAATTCTACTGACTGTCATCTATGCCCTCAGGTGCCCCTGTGATCTACTTTATATCAGGAGGACCATCAGGGCTCTGCGTTCTAGACTCAGAGAACATAGGAGAGCCACTGAACACGTGAAACAAACAATAAATACAGTGTACCTAGACCATGGGTGCTAAACCTGTGGCCACTTGGACCCAAC